>PVJA010030226.1:0-25968 GCA_004027025.1 Myocastor coypus | reverse complement strand
CATTATGTTTTTGGCTGTAAGATTTCTTTTCTTTTTTAAAGCCAAGTTAATACATTTATAAAGATGTTCATTTGTTTTTACCTAGCCTTTATAAATATTTCTATAGCAAGGTTTCCAAATTTTTCTGTCTGCCACACTGTTAGAAATATAAGTCTAGGGGCTGGGGAGATAGCTCCGTGGCACAAGTACTGCCTGGCAAGTGCAAGATCCTGAGTTCAAACCCCAGCCCCCCCCAAAATAAATATAAGTCTCTATAAAGTAAGTTCTTTAATCTCAGTCGTTTCACCCTGACACTCTTAGAGGTTAATACAGGAGGATCACTAGTTTAAGGCTATCCTGGACAATTTATTGAGATCTTTTCTCAAAATAAAATATTAAAAATTGCTGATGAGGTAGCTCAATGTGAAGAACTTGTCTTCAACCCCCATGTTATGCTTAATGGCTAGTTGTCTCCCCTAAGCCTCATGCAGTCATGGGATGGGGACTGGAGTTTGAGACCTGATCCATGATCCCTGGGATTATGTGTTTTAGTACTGATGGGATTATGGGTGTAAGTACTTTGGAACTACAGATGTAGCCTAAGGCGGATAGGCTGAGGTGGAGAGCCTGAATGTAATATAAAGAGAGACAGACAGACAAGACTTAGGTTGTTGCCCTGCTGCCCTGATTGGTCCATTGCCTCTGTCACCATTGTTGCTGTTCTGCTGCCATGAACTGCTGCTCACTGCCATGTGCCTCTCTGCCTTGGAGCCAGTCGAATATGGACTGAGACCACCAGGAACTGTGAGCTAAATAAACCTTTCCTTCCTTCATTTTGAGCATTGGGTATTTGTCCCAGCAATGAGAGAAAAGTAACTAAGACACCCCAGTACCAGAAAAAGCAAATAAATGGGCGAAAATGTAGGAAGCAAATAAATAGACAAAAAATGTGTGAGGGTGGAGAAGGACTCATGTTACTGATGAAACCTAAATTGGGTCTTACAACCCTGAGAAAGTTTGGTAATCAAAAGTGTGAACATTTGCATGCTTTTTTGTTGAAGTAATTCTTTTTTTTCTCTCTCTCTTTTTTGTTTGTATCTTTTTCTTTTTTATTTTATTTTTATGTTTTTATTCATTTTAATGAGAAAAAGATAAAAAAGCAATGAAGCAATTTCAAAACAAGTTAGTAGGATGGTTACAATAATTAATACTAAGCATATTGTTGTCTTCACAGTAGTTATTCAGAGGACAAGATACAGACCTGATATCTTGTCTAAACAATATTAGTACAAACTTTTATTCTCAATCAACTAAGATAAAGTAGCTATATATCTATCCTAATTCTCTTGTGTGTGTGTGTATATATATTTATATATACATATATACATATATATGTATATATATATATATATATATATATATATATATATAGCTTTTTAAAGTTTCTAATACTAGGAGAAAATATAATATGTCTTATGAGTACATTTTAAGTCAGAGATACAGTATTAATCATAAAACAAAAGGTATAATTAAATAATATTCAGATAATATTAATGAATTGAAGTAAATATTTCAAAACAATATTCCAAATCAGGAGTTCAACTTAGAGGCCAGAATGTTGTGTATCATGTGTATGAATCTGTAATCAATTCAGAGTATTTACAAGTATTTGAATTGGTTAATATATACAAAAATATCAACTAAGAAAAAATTTCCATGGTAGTAAAGAATTACTAAGAATAAAACATAACATAAATACTGGAATGGCAAATATATGACCAGAACTTCTAACAGTTTGGGGATAGGATATCACACAAAGTTCTAGCATATCGTGTACATGGACAGTGTCCACGATGCTTACTGGTGGCCAGGTGTCACTTGTGGGACTGAGCTACTGCTATTTCTTTGATATCCACCCTGTAGACCCAGACAGAATCATGACTCATAGGGTTCAGGAGAAGTCTATTTGTAGAATATGATGATGGGCATATTTTGCTGCTGTATACAAAAGAATAGTTGAAAGACTGCTCTTGTATACCTCCTTTTCTCCTGTGTTTAATTATTTGCCCTATTTGGTGGGTTCTTTCCATTCTCCTTCATGGAGTTATGGTCATTTTTATCCCTCTCTAGAATATCTTTTAGTAAACTGTGCAGGGTTGGCTTTGTCACCATGAAATTCTTTAGTTGTTCTTTGTCCTGGCAGTATTTCACTTCTCCATTGAACTTGAAAGAGAGTTTTTCAGAGTATAACAGTCTGGGCTGGAATTTGTTTTCCTATAATACTTGAAGTACTCTGTTCTACGCTCTTCTTGACTTGATGGTTTGTAGAGAGAAATCTGCCGTTATTCTAATGGGTTTTCTTTTAAATGTGATCTGTTTCTTTTCTCTAGTGGCTTTTAGTATACTGTTCCTGTGTTAAATTTCTGGGATCTTGATTACTCTATGTCTGGGTGTGGTTTCAATTGGGTTGATGTTATTTGGAGTTCTGTATGCTTCAGTTCCCTGAATGTCAAATTGTTGCTCCATATTTTGGAAGTTTTCTGCTATTACTTCTCTCCATATTCTTTTTATATCATTTGTATTGACTCTTTATCATTGATGCCTGTTAATCTTATGTTGTTCATCTTTGCATCATCTTGCAGATGTTGAGTTATTTTTTCTTACACCTTAGTTGTTTTTAATAGATCTTTTCTTACCTCTTCATTAGCTGCAGTGGTGTCTTTAAGGTCAGAAGGTCTATTTTCACTTTCATTGAAATGTTTTTGCCAGCTTGTGATTGCGATTTTAAGTTTCTGTATAGCACTTTGATCTGCTTCATGCATCCTGTTTCTCGCTTATATTGCTCATTCAAAGATTTCATCCTTTTTCTATCCTCCTCTACTTTTTTAAAATCAGTGTCTTTAGAAGCACTTAGTAATTATTTCTTTATACTTATCATTTCTTTTTTTCTACTTCAGACATTATTTCTGATCTGATTTCCTCTATACCTTGTGGCAGTTGTTTATTTACTTCAGCTGCTATGATTTCAGAGATTTCAGGTGTGTGATTTCCAATTTCTTTTATGCTATTATCTCTTCTGTGCTATTTGTTCTGGGTGGCCTTGGGGCCTGAGAGTGCAATTTGCAACTTCTCTTTGTCATTTTGTATAGCCCTGCCTTCTGACCTTTGGTATAGAGTTTTGGTAGAGTTCTTACCTTAGCACCAGATCTAGATCTACTAAGTTCCAACTTGTCCAGGAGGGTGCAGCTTGGGTCTGGCTGCTGAGCTCCACTTCTTCCTCCTGCAGCCCTTGGCAGTGAACCTGCCGAGCCACTCTGGCAAGATGTGCTCTTGGATCAGCTGGATGGGTCTTGTCTCTAGTCTCTTTGTGGGGAGTTCTGCAGCAGTTTTCTAACCACAAGCCTAGGGCAGTCTACCTTGCAGGCTGGGCCTGGTTGCTGGGTCAAATGAGTTTCCAAATAATTCTCATTTCAAGGAACTTATCCTGTTGAAACGATGAAGTGTTAGCTGCGACAATGTTTGTCATAGAACAGCATTTCTAAAATTACATATTGTTTAAATTGTTTCAGGAAAGGAAACAGAAAGAAAAGTAAAAGTAAAAGCAAGGAGGAAGAGAAACTTTACATGAGGAAAGAATAACTTTTTGAGAAATTCCTAGCAAATGACTGCTTAAGACTCTAGAGTTAAAACATACTTTCTGGTTATCACTAGATTTAGAGGTTTTACTTGGATAGAGTAGCACATTTTTGTATGACAGAAAGGGAAGAGTAGATCTTTCTATCCCTGTCTTTCATCTGCATTTGGAAAAATAGATATCAAGCTCTTTGTGTGGTTGGTCTTAGTTTGTAGAATTGTAATGGTGAGTTTTATTTTCTCATTTTTGTATGTTTGGTATTCTAAATTCATTTTCAGCAAAGCTGTGTTATGTTTACAGAAAGAAAAAGTCATTCCAACAGGGTTACAGTTGTTAAGAAAGGGGTGTTGTTGCTAATTAAGCCTATGTTTTTTTTCTTTTTTCTTTTTCTTTCAGTTTATTTATTTATCTATTTTTTGGTGGGAGCGGGGTTCAAACTCCTGACCTTGCACTTGCCAGGCAGGCACTTGTGCCATGGAGCTATCTCCCTGGCCCCTTTCTCTCAGTTTAGATATAAATCATGAATTGGCAAAATTCAGCTCTGCTAGCAGTCCTAATGTCATCAGATGACACAGGTAATGCTGATGCCAATAGGTGACACAGCCAGCGGCTGGTACTGCTGCTGCCAGCTGTTATCATGTGATGCTGACCTGTGCCAGACACAACATGTTAACTCTACTGGGTCCTGGTCTCTGCTGCAGCTAGCTCCAATGGGGTGCCTTTCCTGGGTGCTGACTTTTGCTGCTGGTCTTTCTTAGCTATTGGTGTCTAGAGGTACAGAGTGCTAAGAGCTCTGAGTATTTATTGGTCTTTTGTTGGAAATGACCACACTACTCAGTATTTTAAAATCTCAAGTAGATTTACAGGATTTCTGAATCTGTACTATTTTGAGTCTTTATCTTAACAGGGCTTGTGGTACAGCACAGAGGAATAAGGATACAGCTGGGAGCCCTTCTAGACTAAAACCCAAGAGGTAGCTGGGGAAGGACAGAGAGTCATCCCTCTGTCCGTCTGTCTGTCCGTCCGTTCGTCCGTCCGTCCATCCGTCCGTGTCTGCAGTGAGGAATGTTGGCTTGATAGCCCAACCACTACAGGGCCAGGGTGGACATTAAGGCAGTTCATAGTGGGAGAGGGAGAGCAAAGGAAGGCAAGAGGGAGAGGAAGCAGCTGCTGGTAAAGCCACACACCCTCTCCAGTTAGAAGTGGAAAAAATGAGAAAGTCAGATGTTTCTCTTCTGCTTCAGTGGGACTAGACCTGGTGTGCTGCAAGAGAAGCTTCCAGGATGGAGAACCACAAAGTCTCAGGAGTAGGAGGCAGCGATAGCAGGGCCTTCTGGCCGTTGTGGTGGGTTATCACTTCCTTGATTTTAATTCTGGAGGAGTCAAGGTATTGGGTGGTGTTGCCAAGGGGCTACCCGCAAGCTACTGAAACAAGCAGGGCAGCAGGTAGACCTTCCCAGTCTGTGCAGACAGCCCTGCTGTGGAGAAGGAACCCTGGATGTAGGTGGGTTTTAGCAGCCGGGCCAGAGCTTGCCTCCTCACTGCAGCCCTTTCATTAGCTTACTGTGTTCCCAGGCCTCTGCGTTGCGTGCAGCCTCAGGAAACAGAGTGGTCCCCCCCGTGAGGAGCAGCCCATGTCACTGTCCCTGTCAGAGCAGCTGCTTGGTCTTGGGAGCTTGGCCACAGAACACAGTGTACAGAGAACATCAGAAAAAACAGTTCTTCCCTTTTACTAGGGATCATGCTGATGCTAATGGTTACTATTTATTGAATGCTTACTGTATTTTCTTATTTACTCCTTAAATCTTTTTTACTCTTTTCTTCCTCTTCTTTTCTGCAGTGCTGAAGATTAAGCTGAGTACTGAAAACCCAGATCATCCAGATTAATAAATCCAGGTTAAATCCAGTACTGAAAAATAAACTCACACTGAGCTGTATCTCCAACCTCCTGCCACCTTTTAAAATTTTAAGATAGGGTGTCAGCTCACTCAGAGGCCCAGAGAAGATTTTCAAGGGTAAGATCCCAAGGCTAAAGATGGCACGTTTGCAAGACATCAGCAACAACAGCATATAGCATGGGGAAAGGCAAAAAACACTAGCCCAAGAGCTAGAGTAAGAGACCCTCATGTCTTTATTGTATAATTCTTTTTTGGTTTTGTTTTTTTTTTTTTTGAGACAGGGTCTCACTATGCAGTTGAAGCTGGCTGGCCTTGAGATCACTGTTGTACCCCAGGCTGGTCTCAAACTCACATCAGTTCTGCTGCCTCTGCTTCCCAAGTGCTAGGATTATAGGAATGTGCCACCATGCCCAGCAAAAGACACGCTGCTCTTTTTTTTTTTTTTTTCAGAACCGGTGATCGAACTCAGGACCTTGAACTTGCCAGGCAGGCACTTGTGCCCCTGAGCTATCTCCCTGGCCCTTTATTGTATAATTCTTGAACAAGTTGTTACACTTACATTCTTGTATAGTGCTGTACCTAGCACATGTGTGGTTACTTGTGGAAAGTCATGGTTACCTAACTACATCCCACTATGTTCCTGAGCTGGACAAGTGGGTCACATGCTAAGGCGTCTTGAGATGCCCTTGAGCTTTGAAGAAGTCTGAGTAGCTCCCCATATAGGGGCTCATTTAGTTGTTAAATTGTCTTGAATAGCTGGTCTGAACTTGCGATCCTCCTGCCTCAGCCTCCCAGTGTTGGGATTACAGGTGTTCACCATTACAGCCCGCAGGATACTCATGTTATTTTTTTGTGTTTTAGGGAAAGGCCTACAGAGTGTTCAAGTTCTCACTACTAGATCAGACTGCTGGTGATCCACCTGTTTCTAGCCTCCCAAGAGCTGGGATTACAGGAGCATGCCACCATACCCAGTCTCAATTGTCATGCCCCTGTAGCTGCTTTAATCCACTGAGCTATTTGGCTGGCCCTTGGGTACTCGTTTTAGTACTTGGAAAGCCAAAGCCCAGACAAGTTAAATAACTCTAAGGTCATGCAGCCAAGTTGCCTGGTTTGTCTGTCTAAACATTTTATGTTATTCTTTCTTAGAATGACCTGCAATCCTGACTCAGTCTTGACTGCCTGTTATGGTTTATGTCTAGTTGTCCCCCCAAAGCCTCATGGAGTCATTGGGCGGGGACTTCTAGAGTTTGAGACTTGATCCATGATCCCTGGGATTACGGGTGTTAGTACTGATGGGATTATAGGTGGAAGTACTTCTGGGATTATGGGTGTAGCCTAGGGCGGGAGCTAAGGCAGAGAGCCTGAATGTAATATAAAGAGAGACAGAGAGGTAGACTGGAGCTCTAGCTGTTGCTGTTGCTCTCTGCTGCCCTGTTTGGTTGGCTACTTCTGCCACCATTTTGTTGCTGTTCCGCCGCCATGAACTGGATGCTCTCTGCTCTGTTCCACTCAGCCTTGGGCCAGCCGAATATGGACTGAAACCTCTACAAACTGTGAGCTAGATAAACCTTTCCTTCCTTCATTTTGAGTGTTGGGTATTTGTCCCAGCAACGAGCAAAAAGTAACTAAGACACTGCCCTAGTTTGATCATGCAAAGCTCCATATCTTGAAAACCCTCTATCCCAGGCAAACTGGGTGGCTGGTCACATCCACCTGTCCTCTCTGCCTCTCACAGTCTGAATTTCTTTCTTTTTTTAAAAATTTTTATTTTTATTGGTACTTGCTCTGTAATACAATGATTACATTCATTATGGGAGTTGGTACATGTACACAATACATCTTAATTCTTTTTACAATCCCCTCCCCTCTTTCTTCCCTTCATCTATGGTCCCCACTGTTTTTCCTTCATTTATCTTACTTTTATTATTACATGTTTGCAGTGCACAATGATTATGTTCACTGTAGGGGATTGGTATACAACACATTTCAATTCCTTTTTTATTTTAATTTTTTTTTCAAAAAATTGATGCAATGCATATTGTTGTCCTCATAGTAATTAATCAGAGCACAGGGTGTAGACATGGTAATTTTTCTAATCAATGTTGGTACAAAAAATTTCTTCTCATTGAACTAAGAGAAAGTAGTTATATACATAGTCCTGTATTCCATAATCACAGTGGATTATTGGTAGAACTAGCAATGTCACAAGCTGTTGATTTAAGCCTTTTACAGCTCAGCATACTAATCTAGCTTTACATTTTATGCCTTGTGGGGTCCAGCAGGATGGCTCAGTGGTCTAAAGCACCTGCTTAGGAAAGCTTAGGTGGCTGCAGGAACTGCAATTCGATCCCCGGCACCACATGCTGCGCCAGCCCTGCCCTCAGGGCAGGCTGAGCCAGCCATAAAAATAAATAAAACATACATTTTATGCCTTGTGGTTAAACTTTTCTGCTGAGTGGTTAAGGGCAAGTTAAAGCAAGACCTGTATAACAAAACATGTAATTTTTAAATCTCTCAAGGTCAGTCAAATCCCCTCAGGATTTACTATGAAACCATGTACAGTGCTTTGTAGAATTGTTGTCAGTGGATGAGTCACAGCCATCGTTTGGCCAGTTTGCTCTCTGTGAAAGCCCTAGAGAATGTTTTCTCTCTAGGTGGCAGTCTGGATTTCTCCATGGGAAAAAGCTCACTTCTTGCCTTGCTTTTTCTCTGAAGGCCTTCCTGGATGTCCTCCTCTCCTTTGGCATCTTCAGTTTTTATCCCTCTCAGTGCCACTCCCTCATTACTGGCAGCTAAATGCTCATGTAGGCACTCCTCTGGCTGCAGCTGCAGCTGGAATTTTCCATGGTACTTGGGCAACAGTGGGCACAGAACTCATACCAAAGGGAAAGAATCCTGTTGGAATGAATGAATTACTCACGTCACCTACAGCAGATAATTTTATATTATTTATTTTGAGCCAAGCATCATCAGTGACTGTCGGAAATAAACAAGTAAGTTTTAACTAAGTAAATAAAGGAGTAGTGAGAGTATTTGAATTACAACACTCTGGGGTAGAAGCTTGCACTATGGATGATACCAAAAAGCATTCATTTTTTGTTTGTTTGTTTTAAGCATTCATGATAGGATTCTGCACCACAGGGTTTGTGGTTGTGGTGATGTCAACGATCCCCACAGCAGCTATGTTGTTCTGCCTTTGGAGGATCTTGATGCTTAACAAAGCTTGTCAGTGACATGAGCTCATTCACTTGCCCTCTGGGAAGCATAAAACACAAACAGAGATGCTCAAGCCCAATCGTACAGGCAAGGACAGTGAGTCATGAAGGGCCTGCAAGCTGAAATCCAAAGCTACTATGACAGAATGGGGCCTTCAGGTTTGCAAAGGGCCATTCTTGTGTTTTTGTGGCCCATACAATTAGTTTATTAATTGCAACGTTTGAAGTCTGTAAGATTTTGCATAAAAATCAGGATTCCTAGTTCTTAAAGAAATAAGAGTCATGACAGCTCTGGGCCCTCATGGGTGGTCACCAGGTGAGACAGGGCACAGCCTCTCTGACTTTCTCATTTCTAGAATGAAGCACAGTGGTAAAGATAATACTTCCAGTGGCAAAGTCCCATGGTTATAAGGGTTTAGGGATCCTGGTGATTGTTACCTATCTGCTTGGCTACGTCTACCTAGGCCAGAAGCAGCCTTTCCTCCTGCAGGAAGCTGTTGTTGTCATCCTTGGTTCTCCCTCTCCAGCATCACTGATTCTCTGTCCCATTTGGTTGGTCAAATTGCAAAATGAGTCAGGTGTGGTGGCGCACACTCGTAATCCCAGCACTTGGGAGGCTGAGGCAGGAGGATCAGTGCAAGTTCAAGACCAGCCTGAGCTACAAAAGTGTAAAAAGGCCAGCCTGAACTACATAGCACAATCCTGTCTCAAAAAGACACACACACACACACACACACACACACACACACAAAGAGAACTTCTGAATTTTCCTGATATTTGTACAGGTGAGGACAGTGAGTCATGAAGAGCCTGCAATACAATAGTAAATGACAACTCCACTGTGACTCCTGTCCAGGCCAAATACTTTGGAGTCCTTCTTAACTTTCCTGTCCTACCTCAGCAAACCTTGGCTCTTCCTTGGAAACAGCCTGAAAAGCCTTCCTTTCCCTTTGTTGGCAGAACACCAGTGGCTTTGCTTGGAATGTAGTGGATGTGCTCTGATTCTTCTCCCTGCTGCTGACACTGCCCTGCTGCTGCTGTATGAGCCCTGTGCTGCCACAAGGGATCCTGGTGAAATATTAGTGTTCATATCTAGATGTCTTCCCAAAGCCTCATGTGTCCATCGATGGGATGCTGGGGAGGTGACTGGATCATAGGGAGATGACACTAGTGGATGAGTCCACTGATGAGTTAGCAGCTCAGTGTGATGTTGGGAGGCAAAGCCTGGCTATAGGAAGTGGCTCTCCGGGAGTGTGACCGAACAGTTGTATCCTCCTCCCTCTTTAAACTGTGCTATGAGCTCTTTCTCCTCTGCCATTCCACCTTGTCTTGGAGCCAACTGACCTTGGATTGAAACCTCTACAAATTTTGAACCAAAACAAACCTTTCTTACTTTAATTTGTGGGTATCAGGAATTGTTTCGTGATGCCAAGAAGGTAAATCATCCAGGTGCAACCTGAGTTCCTCTGCTCAAAGCCTTTTGTAGCTTGCATATCTCTTGGAGTCGGCCCATTGTCCTTAGTGTGGCCCTTGCTGCTCACCCTTCACTCAGTCCAGGCACGTTGGCTCTGCCTCGCCCTTAGAACCTTTGAATACCATTGTATTAGTGCCAGGGCTCTTTGTACTTGGTGGTAATTTCAGTTATTCAGTTTGTGTCATGGATCAGTCAAAATTTAGTGGCTTAATAATAATCCTATGTAGGGATCCAGGAGCAGCTTAGCAGATGATTCTGGCTTGTGCTCTTTCTTTCATCTGGTCGCAGTGGGCTGTTGGCAGGGACCATGTCATATGAAATCTCATTAGGATGTGGAGTCTCCTTCCCAGGGGGCTCACACAACTAGCAAGTTAGTGCTGGCTATTGGCTGGAACCTCAGTTCCTAGCCTTGTGGACCCCTCCACGGGTTTACAGTAGAGTATCTTGAGGACTTGAAGGTTAGATTTCCTAGGATTAAGCAAACCAAGACAGCCAGGGAGAAGTTGCAGTGCCCATTATGATTCAAACTCAGAAATCACACCCTGTCACTGTGATATGCTCTGTCACTCACTCAGAGCTGGCCCTCACTCACTGTGGAGGGTGACAGGCCCATGAGGCTGTGATCACTCCAAGCGCCTTTAGAGGTTGCAACCACCAGACTCTGTCTTCCGCCAGTGATGCAAGGGCTGGCTCTTACGTTCCATTGGAATTCCCGCTTCGATGTTCCTACCTAGAGATATTCCTGCTCATGTTCTGATAAAGCAGTATCCTGCCCTCATAGCATTCCTATCCTGATTTAGGTTTTTTCACACCGCTTGCCATACATACTTATTTTTGTCTTTCTCCTTCGTCTTTACCATTCAGACTTGTGCCTGGTATAGAGATGTTCAATGTTTTTTTTTTTTTTTTTTCAAATTAATGCATAGTCTATATGCATTAAAGATTTATTTATTTTATTATTATTATTTTTATGTTATGTTATGGTTGGCTCAGCCTGCCCTGGGGGTGGGGCTGGCGCAACATGTGGTGCTGGGAATCGAACTGTGGTCCCTGCGGCTATCTAACCTTTCCTAAGCAGGCACTTCAGACTGCTGAGCTATCTCACTGGCCCTAAAGATTCATTAAGTGAGTGAAATCTTGCCTTTTTGAATATGCTTCTTCAAGTCACATCAGGGGTACGTTCTGTTCACAGTTCAGGAAAACATAGCAGAGTGAGGCAGGACAACATGTGGTGACTGCGTGGCAGATGCAAGAACACCCACAGAGCATTTGAAACTTTCCTTGTGGCCACTTGGAATCACCTCCTGTCCTCCTATCCCAATTAGCCTGGCTACTCTGTGCCTCAAGGGGCAGTCTGCATTTTCTACATGTGGGGAAGCTACAACCATTCAACACAGTGTTTTGCTTTGTTTCTTGAAGGGCTTATTCATGCAGCATAACCACGTTGAAAAGAGAACACAGAGCAGCACTTTACCCCCTCCCCCTATGTGAGAGGAGACCTGTGGTGGGTTAATTAATGGGAAACTTGTAACAACCAGCATGGTTCTGAGTGTGGAAGGCCCACCTGAGGATCACTGCCCGCAGCGTGAAAGGAGAGCCCAAGGGGAAGATGTTGTGCTGTTGATTCTCCTGGAGAAATTTTTCACTCTGGCTTTCAATATGAACTCAACTGTTGTCGTTGTTGGAGCAGCACCAGTCCTCACTGTCCCTGAGAATGGCTGCTGTTCTTTTGTGGGGAGCTCTCGTCCTTATTTTGAGCATCACTTTCTGGTTCCAGTGCAGATTGCTCAGCCTGGGGCACAGGTCCTGCTAGTGCAGATTTTCTAGGTTCCACCGCTGGCCTCAGGGACTTGACCATGCAGATCCTAGATAAAACTGTCATGAGACATTGTTGTGGGCCCTAGGCCCCCAGCTGGACTTGTGGAGGACATTGCCATGGGTGCCAGGTCTTTGGCTGGATTCATAGCAGGCACTTGTCATGGGTTCTAGGTCTTCAGCTGGATTCTTTGGGGCTCTAGTGCAAGCACAGATGTCTTACACTCTTCTATGCTTGACTTTTTGCATGAATATTATAAAACAATCCAAGCTGGCATTCTGGGCTCCTCCTTAGGCCCAGGAGAACAAAATAATCCTATGAATTATGTGTCCTATATTAAATCTTCTAAAACTGTCATGCAGATTTAGTGCAATTTTAAACAACATTCCAACAGCATATCTCACAGAATTAGAGAAAGCAATCCTAAATTTCATTTGGAACCAGAAGAGACCTAGAAGAGCAAAGGCATTTTGGACAATAAAGACAAGGCAGGGGCCGGGCGTGGTGGCGCACACCTGTAATCCCAGCACTTGGGAGGCTGAGGCAGGAGGATCGATGCGAGTTCGAGACCAGCCTGGGCTACAAAAGTGAGCTCAAGGCCAGCCTCAACTGCATAGCGAGACCCTGTCTCCAAAAGCCAAAAAAAAAAAAAAAAGACAAGGCAGGGGCATTATAATCCTGGATTTAAGATTATACTATAAAGCTACTGTGAAGAAAAACAAAAAACTAGCAACAACAACAACAAAACCCAACATGGAAAAAAAAAAAAAATAGACTGACGATCAATGGGAACAGATTAGAAGATGCAGAAACAGCTCCAGAGATACTGTAATGGTTGATACATTGTGTCAACTTGAAAAATTTAGAAGTTTAACTAAGGGACTTAGCAGCAGCCAGGGTCTTTACTTTGTAAATATCCTCACCTTGTGCAAGAGGAGTGCAGATACATTGTGTCAGTGCTACATTCCCCCTGGGGTGGGGGCCTGCTTACGGTATACAGGAGGAAGAGGAAGACAGGCTTGCTGCCCTCTCCCCCTTTGCTCTTGCTGCCTTGCTGAGGCCATGAGCTGCAGCCCTGGGCCATGCCACCCTGCCTTGGAGCCAGCTGATTACAGACTGAAACTTCTATGAACTGTGAATTAAATCAACCTTTACTTTGTTAATTTTGGGTGTCAGGTATTTTGTGCCAGTAAGGAGAGAAAACAAACCAGCACAGCCACCTTATCTTTGATTTGTATTTACTGTAAGAAAGGATAGCCTCTTTAATAAGTGGGGCAGGAAAAACTGGCATGGCACATGCCAAAGATTACAATTGAACCCATATCTTTCATCATGCACTAAACAAAATTAAAAATAGGTCAAAGGTATAAATATTAAAACAGAAACATTAAATCTGATGGAAAACAGAATAGGAAGAACTCTTGAAAACACTGATATAGGTAAAGACTTTGTGGCTACAATCCTGATGGCCCAGGAGCTACTGCAAACAGCCAACAATTTGGATATCATCTTAATAAAAAGCTTTTGGCACAGCAACAGAAACCACCAGAGAGTAGAGACAGTCCACACTGTGGGGAAAATGTTTGTCAGCTGATCTTCACACAAAGTACTACTGCTGAGAGCATCCAAAGAACTAAAGCAAACTGGACAGCCCAAGTTTAAAGACCCAATCAAAAAATGGGCATCTGAGAGAAATACATATATTTTAGATAAAGAAATACAAATAGCAAATAAGCATACAAAAAAACTTAATGTCATTTGGTCATTTGAGAGATTCAAGTTAAAACAACACAGATTCCATCTCATCCCAGAAAGAATGGTTACTAGCAAGAAATCAACCAATAACAAGTAATGGAAAGGCTGTGGGGAAAAAAGAACCTTTCTTCACTGTTGGTGAGAATATAGACTGGTGCAACCACTATGGAAATCAGTGTGAAAATTCCTTAAAATCTAGGACTGGAGGTCCCATTTGGCCCAGCTATTCACCTTCTGGGTATCTTTCCTAAATTAAAAACATTGTATCACAGCAATAGATTTACATCCATGTTTATAGCAGCACAACTTTTAATAGATAAATCTTGGAAAAATCCCTAAAGCACATCAACTGAGGAATGAATAAAAAAGATGTCATTTTTTTTATACAGTAAAATACTACTCAACCATAAAGAAGGATAACCTGGAAACTTTTATAGGTAAATGAATGCAATTAGAGACCATTCTCATAAGTGAAATAAGCCAGACACACATGTGTAAACATCTAATGAAGATAGTGAAGCTAGTTTCACTACTCATTTTTCTTAATCCATTGAAAAGAAAGGTTTATGCTAATATTTTTTGGACAGTTAAATGCCCACATCTTATACTCTTAGTAATTAACTTAAAAATAGAATACCCAAGGTATTAACCAGTGTTATCCTCCAAGTACTTTGTTTTGATTTTTTTCTTTTAAAAAATTTAGAGTGAATCTTCCATAAAAATCTCTAAACCCCAGGTCCAGAGAGCTTCCAGTAGTGAACACACTGGGGTGGTGAACTTGAAAAGGTCACCTCCCTCTGAATCTGTTCCCATCTGGTAGCTCCTGAGTTGGAGTCTAAGAAGCTGGTAAATGTAAGTGAAGTATCTTCCTGAATTCTGAAGACTGTTGTAGCAAATTATTCAAACCAAGGAGGATGTCGTGAAATCCTCAGATTTGTAGCCAGTTCATCAGAGGCACACTTGGAAATCTTGTGGGAATGACCTCTATTTCTGTAAGGTCTTTGTTGACTCACAGGAGTTAGCATCAGAGTTTAACTGAATTTTAGGACACCCAGTTGATGACCAGAGAAGTGGAGAATCGGCTCATGTGGTAAAAAGTTCTCATGCATTTCGTGTCAGAAGTGTTGACAGAAGAGACTGTTCACCTACTTCTGTGAATCTGTCTTGCCCTGGGCTAGACTCCAAATCCAATCTGCTCAGGAAATGTGTCTGTCCCTGCACGTGTGTGTGTGCGTGCGTGTGTGTGTGTGTGTGTGTGTGTGTGTGCGTGTGTGTGTGTGTTTATGCGTGCATATGTGTGCATGTGTGTTGGGAATGGTGACAAGCTAATTTTGGTTTTTACTGTTTTGCAATTGTGTTTATCTGCCCCTTGCAGTATTTGGTACTGTATGTCTTATGAAGTTAGACTTTTTTGCCCTTTTATGATGTCACTATTTGGGCCTATGCTTTCAGTCCTCAACTCTTTTTTATTTTTATTTTTTTTATCTTTTTGAGACAGGGTCTCGCTATGCAGTTGAGGCTGGCCTTGAGCTCACTTTTGTAGCCCAGGCTGGTCTTGAACTCACACCAATCCTCCTGCCTCAGCCTCCCAAGGTTCCTCAACTCTTTTTAATATATTTTTGGCAGAATCAATAACTAAAAAAAGTGAATAAAGATAAGCGTAGGTAAATGAATAGGCTGACATTTATTATTTGTTTCTTATTTTTCCACAATGTGAGAACTGGTTTCTGAATATTGAAATTTTGAACATTGAATTATACTAACCTGAATGTTGAACATGGGCTATTTGATAGTCTACTGGGAATGACGTGTTCTTCATGCACTGGGGAGAACTGATTGATCTTTACCTGCAGTACCCTGGTGTGGAGGAGAAAAGGAACTTGTAATGTGTGTGAGAAGCCTGGCTTAAACTTGTGCTTATGCTTTTTGGAAAAGTAAGGTTTTCTTTGAACTTGAAATTCCAAGAGAGACTGAGGAGGCCATGCAACCTGTCAAGCTCCTGCTGCTTATTTTTGATCCACCTTGACTATGGGTGGGCTGGAGAGGGCATACTTTGAACTGTAAACACAGTTGAGGTTTGAACAAGCAGAGAGAAGGTAGAATGGACAGGAAGCTCTCCTTTCGTTGTGTCTTCCTTGGCATGAGCCAGTCTGTGAAACTGCTTTGTCAGGAAGTACCTCTATGCCAGCCTTCTGGAACCTTTAGATTCTGGAAAAAGGATCGTGTTGATGGGAGGATTTACATTCCTAGGATTAGGGGTCGTGGCCAGTGGGCTGCGCTGGCAGTGCCCAGGCTTGTTCTTCTCCTCCTTTGGTTTTGGGCCCTCCAAGGAACCTAACGTGGATGGAGGAGGTCAACTGACATGAAAGATAAGAAATTGCCTCATTGAACACCACATAAATCTAAGAAACTATTATATCATTGTTTTTATTATGAAATAAAGGATGAGTTCCAAAAGACCACTTTCCAGTAAGTTTGTGGACATAATGATAGTAGACATCTGTTGTTTTGTTCCACACAGGGGCCTTTTCTCTTTCTTCTGGCAATAGTACTTCCTACATCCTTCTGCTGGGAAAGTACAGCTCCTTAAATCCAAAACTACTCAATTGATGGGGCTGCCATGCCAACATTTCCCTGCCAGCTCATAGGGGTGGACATGGGGACAAGCTCTGACTAATCCAGCAGCTGCCCCTCATCCCCTCCCTCACACAATGATTGCTCATGGGGTCCATGACCAAGGTCTAGGCAGTGACAAAACCTTAGGTTTTTGACTCAGAAAATCACTGAGAAAGTCATTTTATGCCTCTGGAGGATGGTAAGCAAAGATGCACTTTACTGACTTAGTCTGGACTGCTGTGTAACAAACTATCTTGGAGTGAGTAATGAATAAACAACAGAAATTTACTTCTCACATTCTAGAATGTGGAAAGGCCAAGACCAAAGTGCTAGTAGGTTTGATCATGTCTATTGAGGACTTGCCTTCTGGTTCATATATATGTCTTCACATAGTGGGAGATTGTGAAGTATATTAGGGTTCACTATAGGAACAGATTTAATATAAAACATATATATGATCATACAAAGGATTTGCTAACTAGGCTTACAGGACCGGAAATGGAAGAGTCTCATAGCCAGATCAAATGAAAGCATGAGAACTGGCTATCTCCTCTATTTCCTAGAGAAGCCAGAGGAAGACTGAAGGCTTGGAGCCTTCTGCAGAAGACAGTGCAAGTCTAAGCCACAGAATCTGCGCGGAAGACTGAAGTGCCTGTGCTGGAATCCTGATGGAACTGGAGACAATGAATGTCCAGAAGCAATGGAAAAAACTGGACTTCTGAAGAAGAAAAGGGCAAACTTCCTTCTTCATTCCCTTTTTTTTTGGCCTGGGCTCCAAGCCATCCTTGTCCAGGTTGGGTCCTCCCTCCTGAGTTTGCAGGCTACTTGCCAATCACACACAGAGACACCCAGAATGTTACTGATCTACTTGGTGTTTTTTTTTTCAAGTCAGGTTGATATACTGCAATTAGCAACTACATGAAGGGTCTTTCTTGAGGACACTGGTTCCATTCATCAAGGGTTCTATTTTTCTTTTTTGCCAGCTCTCACCTTGAGAGTGGGGCTGGCACAGCATGTGGTGCTGGGGATAGAACTGTGGTCCCTTGAGCCTGCCTGAGCTTACCTAATCAGGTGCTATAGACTGCTGAGCTATCTCACCAGCCCCAGAGATCTACTTTTATAGCCAAATCACTTCTCGAAGATCTCACCTCCCAACCCCATCATCCTGGAGTAAGGAAAGTATTTCAGCATATGAATTTCAAGGGCACAGATATTCAGTCTATTGTATTAGTTGTTAGTGGTCTTCTGTTGCTCTTGTCCTGTCTCCCTTTAGTATCCAGAAGTCTCTGCAGTAGGAAGACTAAGGCCACTTGGGGTGTTGCTACTGGGAAGGAGAGTCAAGAGAGTCTCTCTTGCCCATCAGTGCTCCTAGCCGTGGCTGTGCATGACACAAGTGGGATCCCTGTGTCTTCCCATCTCCAGAGTAACATACTCGTTTTTTCTCTCAGCTATGGAAGATTTTATCCAAATTAATCTCATGAGTTAGAGGTGCCTATTTATTAATATTCAATTATGTCAAGTATAAAGACCTTGTTTCTCCAAGGAAATTGGAAATGTCTCATGTATAGGACATATAGGCTTGATTCAGGGTAATCAGTAGACAGTAAAGATATACTTACTGAATTAAAGTGAACTCAACTAATGATCTTAACAATAACTGTAGCTATCTCCAGTCCTTTTTGGAACATGTCGAAATATAAAAAATAAGGGACTGGCCTGATAGCGCAACAGACTAAAGTGCCTGCTTTGGAAGAGTGCAGCGGCCTGGGTTCCATCCACTGCATGCCACTGGCTCCGCCACTAGGGTGTGCTGAGAAGGCAATTAAGACTGGGCGTGGTGGTGCACACTTGTAATCCCAGCACTTGGGAGGCTGAAAACAGGAGGATCACTGAGTCTGATCTACGTGGTGAAACCCGTAGACCCTGTATCCCCTGTCTTAAATGCATTAAGAAAAAAAAAATATATAAATATATATATATATATATATATATATATATATATATATATATATATATAGACACACACACAGAAGGTAATACAAAATAGGTATGAAGCCTATTTTGGGTAAGCCAGTGCATACCCTTATAATTAAATTAAGGAAAATCGAGCATCAGTTCACTTCTAGCTCTATATAGAGGCTGTTCTCTTTGCTGCAAAAACCAAAGAGGTGATGTCTGTGATGGTTTAGGGAAAACACAAGGGAAACTGGAGTTTCTTTTGCATGTGCTAGGATCTTGTTTTAAATGTTGTTTAAGTGACTGGATCTCATCCAGACATTGGCATCCATTCTGTCAGGAAAACTGTCCACTAAGGCAAGATGGCAATAATGAATGGAACCAGTTCAAGGGAGAATCTGTGGCTACACACAAGTTATACAGAGATGTGTAATTTTTGAGTGGGAAGGGGCACTAGCTGGTAAGCAGCCCAGCTGATCTCACCTTTTAAACTATCAAAACTAAACATCAGCAGCACAAACAACATAACATGATCTTCAGCAAGAAAGTGGAGCAAGAGGCTAAACAGATTAAGCAATCCAGGAGCTAAAATAATGATTGGGAATTTTATATTGCTTCACTCTACTGTCAAAGACTGAGTAAATAATTTCACTTAGAATTATGCCCAAATTTGGGTGCTGTTGAAGGTCAGTAAAATACTTGGCACAGTGTAATGGTAATGGGGCCTACTATCCTAAGGAAGAGAATCTGGCTGCCTCATTCCTTCTAGGTTTGAGCAAGAGCAAAAGAAGCTGAGGGAGAGAGGCAGCTTTGGGGCAGGTCCCTCTCTGAGGCTACTAGTGCTGTCTCTACACAATTTCCTGCTTCCTGTCCTGGAGTTATCAGTGATCTTATTCTCTCTCACACATCTGTATAGAGTTGCTTTAAAGATTAGATGAAATAATGGATGACCATACTTTTTGAACATTGGATGTACCTAAATGTAAGGTCTGCTGGAAGGCTGGTTTGCCCTGGTATGGCTACAAATCTCAACCTGAAGCAGGGCCCTGTACCTGGGTGTTGGGACCCCACCCACCTCTTGCCACTGGGTGTCCTCCCTCCAAACGTGCAGCGGCCCTACTGTTCTTTCTTTTTACCTGTTGCAAGGGTCGCAGGGCAGGAGCTCAGTTTCCCAATATTGCAGGTCCCTTCTCTAGGGATGAGATTTCATCATCCCTTCAGAGAGTTTGGCTTGTTTATGAGTAGTTATTACTCTATATGTTCAGATTCAGGGACAGTGGACAGAGGAGCTGTAAACTTTCAGATGGCCTCAGTTGCCTTTGAGGACAGGCAATTGCTATCTGTGCATTAGTTCAAAACGCTTCAAAGGCCCTTCTTGTTTTCATGGGTGGCTTCTGCCATTGGTTCGCTCCCTCGATGCCTTTAACCAGCAGAGGAAGCAAAGGGATGGCAGAAACTCCAAAGGCAAATGGAGACACCAGCCCCACTCCCAGAACACTGATGTGGGAGGCCATGGACCAGATCCTGTATTTACGCAAGGAATTTGCAGATTCCTGGTCTGTTCTTGCATTAGCCAAAAGCTTTGATGTCATGTGAATGGTTTTAAGAAGTAAATTTGCATACGCTCTGCAACAGAAACTGAAGGAGGATCAAAGAGGTCCTTAACAAGGCTGTGCTGCCCACCCCTGCTACAGCTGCAGGGCTCTGTGGCCAGTGCTAAGCCCCTCACTGTAGGCCACCCAGTGTGAGGCTCTTTGCAGACTCCAGGACAGGAAGCCTCCAGAGGTCAGAGCCAGCACAGCTTTGACAGTGCTAGAGCGAGTCCATGGAGACAGAAGGGAATGGAACCTTTAAGCCCTTCTATAGCCTCGGATCATCAGAGATCACCGAAGTCCTCCGCCAGTGCCCATTGGGTACCAGAAGCACCAACAGCCACGACTTGGCACGTGACAAGAAGCTGGAAGAGTGGACAGTGGGTAAGCCAGGTGAACAGCAAAGTCGTCAGTGAAGCAGGGGCTTTGGGGAAAGGGGTCTTTGAAAACCAGTGGAACTTCCTGAACAGAACTGGAACTAGGGCAGGGCTTACAGAAACATCAGGTGAAACAGGGCTGGGCAAATAGGCAGCTGTCAAGATTTCTGCCCTTCTTAGTGCTTTTGTTTTGAGCTAGAGTCTCACTAGGTACCCCAGGCTGGCCTTGAAATCAGGACAATCCTCCTACTTCAGTCTGCTAAGTGCTGGAATTACAGACACGAACCACTAGGTCCAGGGAAGGTTTCTATGTGTTCTAGTTACCTTGACACAGACGGAAGTTATGAGCTTGTGTGGAGAGACGCTTGTTGGAGCACTGCCGCCACCCTAACCTCTCTGTCTCTTTAAAATCCAGGCATCTTTTGCTTGGGCTTTCTGTGTTGAACACCGGTGAAGTGGATGCTGATTTGTTTCTGTGGTACTTATAACACCGTGTTTGGGAGGAAATGAAGTGCTTGCCTTCTGACCTCATTTCCTTCTTGATCACCAAACACCAAGAGTTCTGGAACTGCTTAGTCAACCAGTTGTTTTCTTATGTTCAAAATAAAGTAAAACATAGTCATCAAGGAAAAAAAAAAAATACAAGAGCCAGTTAGAAATAGTAGAAATGAATCCGCAAGTGAAAGGTGAAACCGCAAGGCCTAAAGTAAAAACCAAAGGTGAAACACAGAAGAGATGCAAGAACTTTAGAGGACTCATGTTGCAGATCCAGGTTCAGTATCAGGAACTGACCTATCAGAATACAGATTGTCACCAGGATCCTGGCAGTGCACTACAAGCGATGATGGCTTGGACATGCTCTGGAGCTTGGCCACCTGGAATTATCCCAGTTAACCAAGTGAGCCTGAGTAGGACACTGAGCTGTCTTTTCTTCTACTCCTTCATCTATAAAATGGAGATAACACAACCATCTCAAAAAAGAGTTGAAAGTATTATATTCATGTATGTAAAGTACTTGGAATAGTGTCTGGGACATAGTAAGTGCTCTGTCAATAAACGAACACTAGCCGGGCGTGGTGGCGCACGCCTGTAATCCCAGCACTTGGGAGGCTGAGGCAGGAGGATCGGTGCGAGTTCGAAACCAGCCTGGGCTACAACAGTGAGCTCAAGGCCAGCCTCAACTGCATAGTGAGACCCTGTCTCAAAAAGACAATAAATAAATAAATAAACGAACACTTATAATTCAGAGTAATAATCCTGGCCTTGCTATTAGCTGCATCTGTGGTCTTAGGCAAATTACCTAACTACCACTGGTAAGGAGGTGTGTCGGACTAGACACAGAGTTCCCAACATCAGCTCTATTGACATTCTGGAGCAGTGCTGCTTTGCTGTGTGCTCTGTCCTATGTGCTATAGGATATATACTGCCTCGGCTTCTAAAATAAGAGGTGCCTATCTTAGTTACTTTTCTCTTGTTGCTGGGACAAATACCCGACACCCAAAATGAAGTAAGGAAAGGTTTATTTAGCTCACAGTTACTGGAGGTTTCGGTTTATGCTTGTCTGAATCTGAGGCAGAGAGGCACATGGCAGAGAGCAGCAGTACATGGCGGTGGAAAAGCAACAATGGAGACAGTGGCAACAGACCAACCAGGTAGCAACAGCTGAGTCTGTCTCTCTGTCACTCTTCCAATCAGGCTCTCCACGTTAGGATATCCACCCTAGACCACACCCATAGTCCCAGCCATACTCAGACCAATAATCCCATCAGTAATTTTTTTTTTTTTGTCTTTTTGAGACAGGGTCTCATTGTACAGTTCAGGCTGGCCTTGAGCTCAGTTTTGTAGCCCAGGCTGGTCTCGAACTCTCACCGATCCTCCTGCCTCAGCTTCCCGAGTGCTGGGATTACAGGCATGTGCCAATTCCCATCAGTATTAAAACACATAATCCCAGGGATCATGGATCAAGTCTCAAGCTCTAGATCAGTACTAAATCACATAATCCCAGTGACTCATGAGTCAAGTCTCAATCTATAGAAGTCTCCACCCAATGAATGCATGAGGCTTTGGGGGACAACTAGACCTAAACTGTAACAGTGCTTGTGGCACACCCTTCCTTCTCTATGTCAAAAGCCAAAAATGGCTCCAAACATTGCCAAATATTTCCCTTTGCTATGTAGGTGGGGAGAGTTGAAATTATCTTCAGCTGGGAATCACTCAACTAGTAGCTGAGTTCTTCGGTCAGAAGTCTGAAAATCCTTTTTTTTTTTTTAAAAAAAAAATAGCTGGCTCAGCCTGCCCTGAGAGTGGGGCTGGCACAGCATGTAGTGCTGGGGATCAAACTGCGGTCCCTGCCGTTGCCTAAGCTTGCCTAAGCATATGCTTTAGACTACTGTGCCATCTTGCCAGCCCCCTAGATCCTGACCTTTTATGTCAACCTGCTGCACATGGGCTGTTCGCATGAGTAAGCTTTCCTATTCTTATTAGTTTTAAGACAGTCTGTGATGTAAGAATTATAAAACTCTGGTGCTGAGTCTCTCTAATGTCTCTCAGATGCAAGCTATCTGTGCTCTGAGACAGAAGGATTTTATTATTTGTTTATTACTTATGTAATAAGTAATAATGAAGTGAAATAAACTGAAATAAACCTTTCCTTACTTCATTAAGTAATAAGAGGTTGAACTGAGAACTTTCACACTGAGATACCTCCCAAGACCTTTTGTTGTTGTTGTTGTTGTTTTTTGAGACAAGGTCCCCCTAAATTTCAAGCTGCCCAGGTTGGGCTTAAACAGCATCCTTTTACCTCAGCTTCCCCAAGTGCTAGGATTACAGATGTGCACTCCCATGCTTGGCCCCAAAAGGGTTTTAGAAAAGTACTGAATTCTGTCTGCCCTGTGTTGCTTTCTGGTCTTTCTCTGAGCATTTTGGATAACCTTTTTGTGCTCCGATCCCCTGACTCACTCACAAAGAGTTTCCCTTCTCCCCTGTGCCATCACCTCAGGGACTTTTCCACTGTTCCTAGGAAGGCTGAGTATGCTTCCCAGGTATCCAGCTGCTCCATGCCAGCTCTGTCTGGGGTTCTGTGCTTTGCAGCAGTGCAGTGGGCAGGTGGAGGCAGGAGGAGTGTTGGGCAGACACAAGCCAAGAGGCATCTCTGGTCTGCTCTTTCTGGTTAGTACTGGCTATGAGCGCCTTTGGTCCTGTCTCTTCCTTGCTGTTGTTCTCATCTGTATTATCTTGGGTGGAAGGACAGAACTGGGTTCAGTTTCCTGATTTGCCTAGAGAGGAGCACAGCAAGGCGTAAAGAAAGACAAAGAGACTCACTTTCAAAGAACTTGGGGGCCTAGGGGATTGGGGTCAACACCTCAGGATGGGCAGAGGTAAAGACACTCCAAGATGGCCACTATTTACTGGGTACACACAGTAATTGGAGAGATTGGCAGATGACTCAGAAGGTGGAGGTGATTTTACACTGATGAAGATTTTGGGTGGATGAGGATTATTTCATATGAGGATTGTGGCATGTGCAAAGCATTCTTACAATAGCGGGTCAGAAGAGACAGCAAATTAGTAAGTGACTTGTCCTTTCTCCCAGGTGAAACCTTCTTTTTTAAATTATAATTCAGTTCTCAAGGAATCAGGATGTCTTTAGCTGACATAATCATGTCCTGGAGTGTTGCAACATCACAGGACCAATGAGGCCTCAACTGTGACTAGAGGCACAGCATTGCCAGCTGACATGGTAAGATACTAGGCCTCAGACAAGCCCTAATCACAATTTAATCATGAAATGAGTTTTCCTCCTGAATTAGATGGACTGGCTCTTGATGCCAGGGAATCCAGCAGCTTCTTGTCCAGGGCCACTCTACTGGACAGCTAATATTTACGCTGCTGTTGGGGTATGCGGTGAACCTATTGTGTTCCACAGCCCAAGCTGTGCTCGACCCCTGGATCTTGTCATGAAATGTGAACATGTTAAACACTCAGAGTCTGTCATTAAGAACTTGGCTCATAACCAAGGAAATCTGTTCCCTTTTCAAATAGAAGTGGAATCCTCATTTAGATGGAATTAGGGGCGGAGAAAAGGGGAGGGAGGCCAAGGCAGTGAAGCATTTTCTGATTGTGTCATGGTTTACATAAAATAATGGGAAAGGATGAGAAGAGTAACTTGGTTGAAATACTATCAGCTTGGGCAGTTTGTCCTCTAAGGAGCTAAGAATCCAAAGGCTTTTGGGGGCTGTCTCTGCTCCCTGCTCCCGCAGTTAGCTTAGGGGTGGATGGAAAGCACTGACTGTCATCAGATCCTTCTTCCTTCTCTCTCTTCTTCCACATTTACCTCAAGCGATGGTTGGAAAGACTGGTCCTGGAACTATGTGTCCAGTGTCAGGACTGAAGGAAGACAGGTGTAGACTAGAAAACCAGCTGGGGTGTTTGTCTAAGTCACCTAGCAATGTGACTCTCTTAGTCAGTTTTGTACCAACAGCTGGGATTTTCTTTTCATGATGCTACTGGGGAGTGTGTTTGGGTATGAGGTACGGGATGATCTGGGCTTGCTAAAAGATAACAAAGGAGTGATAATACATTTCACAGTTCAGTCCTTCCTAGTCATGAATAAAGCACTGAGGTTTTCAAGGCAAATTTTCTAACTGAATATTTAAAATGATTTCATTTTATCTACTTGTTCTATTCTTCATCATTTGAAGAGTCAGATAGGCACTTAGTGGCCCCAGAGTGTCTCTATCAGCAGCAGTATTTATCAAATTTTTGGAATCTTAGTTTTTATTACAGTATTCTGAAAAGCACAGGGCTCTTCTTAAGCAATCCTGGAAAGTATCTTGGTTCTCTTGTATCTGGCACCCACAATATCTGACATTCACAATTCTAAGGAAGGAATGTTTATTATTTTAGCTCATACTTTGTAGAGGTTTCAGTCCATAGCCAGCTGACCCCAAGGCAGAGGGGCAGTGCAGAAGAGACAGAGTATGACAGTGAGAAGCAGAGATCAAAGGAAGAAGGAGGCAGATGCACACCACATGCCCAACCCACCTCTCCTTCTAGGCTTCACCTCCCAGCAGCACATTAAGATATAAACGTATCACTGGACTACTTGAGCTCATTTTTCAGAGCCAATTAGTGTCCTGCTTCCACAAATCAATCATCTGCCAAAAGCTCAGCTATGATCACACAGGGCTTTAGGAGGGCATCTGGATATAAATCATAGTAGGATAAGACTTACATTTTGTGAGCCTCAGGTTCCTCATTTTAAATTAGAGGTAATGTCTCCAAAAAAGAGTTGTTTTGACAATTAAATAACTTAGGTAAGGGAAAGTATTTTGTATGATAAGTACCTTCTGATATTAAATGTTATTGCATATTAAGATGTGGTGCCCTTGGTCCTATGAAAAGCCACCACTTCCAGTAAGAGACTGCTCAGAAACTTATGTACTTCTAGGCTAGCTATAAATAATAACAAATTAATAAATGTCTCCCTAAAATAGGGGATTCCAAATCCAAATGTAAGACACAGTGAGATAGGAAAATAGGGGGTGGCAAAACTACTGGAGAAGTGGGTGTGGCTTATTAGTTACAAAGCTCCTGGCAGGCATGCAGAGCAGTTCCCAAAGCCCTGCTTATGGATTTCTCATGAGAACACGAGCAT
>PVJA010030225.1:0-25967 GCA_004027025.1 Myocastor coypus | reverse complement strand
CCAAAAAAAAAAAAAAAAAAAAAAAAAAAAGACCTGACAGAGAAAGCAGTATGAGGCCACCACCCAAAAGTGGATAAAGGCAACGGGCAAAGAGAAATTGGAAATAGTGCTTATGTGTCTAGGTGATGTTACTCAGCAGCAAGGCGGAAGTTTCTGGGTCAGAGAACTTTGAAAAACAACAGTGTTTTGGCGTCTTGTAGCTACAAACTTTGTCTTATCTATGACAGCAGATGTTGGGTGCAGTTTTATGGGGTATGTAAAGTAGGCAGGCTGCAAATTGAAAATATGTTCATTCTGACTACATTTAAAGCATTTAGTCTTGTGGGAATTGGAGTTTGGTATGGATGGAGTTGCTGCTAAGAAGTAAATAACATGGGGGCGCATTTTAAGCTAATACATAGGAATTGTTTCTGCCTCATTTTTCTTTCTTTTGTATTTCAGGGAAGGGTCTACATGGTGTTCAGGATCTCACTGTTAGATCGGACTCACAGTGATCCGTCTGTTTACAGCCTCCCAAGAGCTGGGATTACAGGCTTGTGCCACCACCCACCTAGCCTCAATTACCATGTCAGCACACCCTGGGGGCTGGGAAGGCACAGCAGGCCCAGGGATCAAGCCCAGGGCTCCTGCTTGCAGGTGCTTTAATCCGCTGAGCTATTTGGCCCACCCTTTTGCTTCATTTTTATAATGTTGGATCTGTCAACTTTCATTTCTTTTAAAGGTTAAAAGTGTGTGTGTGTGTGTGTGTGTGTGTGTGTGTGTGTGCGTGCACGTGCACGTGCACGCCTTTTAGATTAAGGTAGTATTCTGAAGCTCACTGAATTTTTTCTTCTAGGGTGAATGTTTTTGGTTGAGGCAGGAGAGCATATGAAAAGCCCCAAGTGAAAGTAATTTTCTGATCAAATGAAAACCTGAAGTCCCAAAGTTGTACTGTAGAGATGGCTGCCAGTTTCACTTCCTGTAAGGGCTGGGAAGCACATTTCTTGACAGAAAGCTTCCTTAAGATATTCCCTTTCACAATATTGACCTTTGGTGTAGCTTGAGCTACCAACTTCACACTTTTTTGTTGACAGCGATATTTCATGGGCAATTTTGTGTAATCAGATGTGGGTTAGAGCAGCAATGTTTCTAATGCTGTGTGGAATTCAATCCTGCCTTTTGTTGTGTAGGAATAGGGACTCTTTAAGGAGTGAGCAGATTTTGTCACAGGGCTTCTGCTGAATGAATTTTTCCTTGTATGTGCTGGTTTCTGGCTTGTATTGTCTTCATGTTTTGGCATGTATCTTAGTTACTTTTCTCATTGCTGAGCCAATGAGAAAACACCCAAAGTTAAAGGAGGAGAGGTTTGCTTCAGCTCATAGTATGTAGAGGCTTCAGTCTGTAGTTGGAGGGCTCAGAGCTCAGAGGCAGGCAGTGCAGAAGGACACTGCAGAAGAGAATCAGTCCATGGTGTGGCAAGCAGAAGCCAGTGAGCTACCAGCAACAATCAGCAGCATCGAACTGCCTCCCCCATATTCCTTTCAGACTCTGAGCTTATTGGTTGGTGTCACCCACACCCAGTGGGGTTTCAATCATCCTCACCCTTAGTCCCAGTGTTACATTTTTAATCTGTATTCACACATCCAAATCCAGCCTTCTTTGAAACTCCCCACTATGACCACATGAGAGTTGGGGGGGGCACTTAAGATACAAGTCACCACATCCTGGTAATTGTACAATTATGAAAAGGTTATAGAAGCATAAATAGGATACACTGAGATTCAAAGTGTGCTATGAGCTGTTCTCTGGATTATCTCTCTTTATTGCTGATCTGCTTTGCCTTCATTGATTTTATTTTCATCATATGTGTCCCTTGTGACTGTGAGAAGGTTGCTGACTGCTCTTGGGGGTGTAGTCTTTGTTTATCTCCAAAAGAAAATGTGAGACTATTTGTTCCAGCCTTCTTTTTAAAGATCCTTAAATTTGCTTCAACTGGACCAGATGAGGTCATGAGCCCATTTGATGCAATTATTTTGGCCATGAAAGGTGATGCTTAGACTGGCATAGGCCTTAGTTCATGCTGTAGGCTTAGGAGAGAGCCTGCCACCTCATCCCTAACAATGAGAACTGAGTATGGTGAGTGTGCATCATGAATTGAGATTTATTGAGGCAGAAAATCAGTGGTTCACCCTATTTTGTGGTATACTTTCATGTGATGTGACCAAGAAAACAGCCACTAAAGTCACAATGTTGATAGTGCCCTATATGTTGAAATCACCTTTTCTGTACTGGCTACAATGACCATGGTCATGAAGAATTTTAAAAGCCATTTAATTTTCCAGAAATTTTATACTGTTTTAGTGAATCCAGTTATAATTTGTTTTTTTTTTTTATATTTTGCTATAACATTTTCGAGAATGTGAGCACAAGCTGCCTATGTTGGACTTCTAGTCCAAGAGGCTGAGGCAGGAAGATCACTTGAGTACATATGCTGATACTGACCAGAACAATATAGTGAGAGGCTCCCTGTTTCTGGGAGTAAGGGTTATGAATATAATGTGAATGGGTTCTTTAGAATCCAGCAATGAGTTCTACAACCCCTACATGTATCACCCAAATATCCAAGATGGAAATTTTATGTTATTACTAAACTAAAAGTTTGACATGAAAAAGAAACTCCAATTACTAATACATCCACTTCAATGAGGTCAAAGTTTAGAACACATGGTACATATCATCTAGGCAATTCTGGAACTAAATTAAAAATCACAATTCAAAAAAAATTTAAAAGCAGTAATTCATTGAATCCCATGGAAAGGTCTATAATTTATAGTTGCTTTTTAAATTGGTGAGAGACTGATTAAATCTATGTATGGATAAGAGCCAAACAACATATAAAAGCAGAGCTCTCATTCACAATATGCAGAAGCTAACCTAGAAAATAAATCTATTATCTGTGGTAGCTAGCTTAGGAATCCAGCCTGCTAGAAACTTAAAGGAAATCAGAGGACTACTGCTAGTTATCTGATCCAGGAATCTAAACAGCAGCCTCTGTAAGTACTGATCCCAGCTGACCAGGAGATGATTAATAACTGATAGTGTTCCTAGTTTTTTTCCTGCTCACAGTTTAGAACCAGTCAAAGCAAACCAAACATGCACTTTAATTAGCACGTAGGATGCCTCATTGGAGGAGCCCACCCTCACCTTTCCCTTACCAAAGGCTGCTCCCAGGACCCACCTTCTTTGATCTTACTCTCACCCTTGCACGTCTTTGGTGGTTGCAAGCTCACTGCCAACTGCTCTTGGGCCTGCAGTGTTTGCCTACATCCAACAGGAAAGGTAGTTTTTCTACTCTAAATCTTTTCCATATCTCTGCCTGCTTCTGAATCCTTGCCAAAATGCAAGCGATAATGGCTAGCTCTCTTACTGTGTTGCAGCAATCTCTGAATAGTTTTAAATGAGCTTCACTTATTTTCATAGCAGTAACTTATGAAGTGACCTAACACATGTATCCTATAGTTTTTTTCTATGAATGCAGAGACATAGGTCATTCTGGTAACTAAGAAAATACCTCTCAGTCACATAGTAGCTGGTGAAATAAAAATTTTTCCCCAGAGTTGGGGATGGAATCCAGGACCTTTAGTCCTACCACCCCAGATATTTAAGAAATAATGAAGTAATCCTTTCAGATTTCTAATATTGTCTCTATCTTATAAATGAAACAACCTAAAACAATTAAATTAAGTAGCTTATAATGGATGAAAAACAGAGTTTGAATTCAAACTTGACATTTTTATTTCACAGTTCATCTTTAAAGGAACATATAATAAAAATCATGATGAAAATATAGGTATAATTTGATATTTTTAAGTCAAAGCCTTAGAAGAGATAAGGTTGAAGTTTACAAACTAAAATATGCTTACTATAGGTGCTGTAGTATTTGAAAATATAAGGATAGAGGAAAAAATTATCTTAGGGCCAGGAAGATAGCTCAGTGGAATAAGTGTTTGCCTAACAAGTGCACGGTCTTGAGTTCAATCCCTGGTACCACAAAAAGCCCACTATTTTATTTAGCTGATACAAGATATATTTCTTAGTTGTTATGTTCTTTGGACTGGTAAAGGATGGCCAAGGGGAAGAACTGTGTAGTTAAGCAAAAATGAAATGCCTAATTCCTGTCTCAGGACCAACTAGATCCACTTTAATAGCTATGGTCAATTTACTTTACCTCTGAACTTCAATTTCTTCATCCTTCACAGTGAGATTTGTAACTTCTATCCATCAGGCTAGTGTACAAATTAAAGGAAATATGTGTGAGTGTGCTCTATGACTGGCATCAGATACACATCTGTTCCCTCTTTTCCTCTCCATTCAGGCTGCTGTCACTATCAAAATCATAGCTGTATGCTGGTGGCACAGTGTCTGCATTATTGATTGGACAGTTGTTTTCTCCTGAAACTGACTTTCTCTGCAAATGTAAGTCACTACAGATAAAGACAATAAGAGATGCTGTCGTAGACTTCAGGAAGCATGAACTCTAAAAGAAAAGAGCAAGCCATGATGTACGAAAGGAACAATCCAAGACCACAAATCTTGACAAAATGATAGTTACTGAGGAAATGAAAACAAAAATGGGTAAATAAAGTTGAGGAAAACATCATCAAGAATAGGTGAGCCTTAAGCTAAACCTCAGCAAAGTAGAAACACTTGCTGTCAGGGAGAAAATACAAACCATAATGCAAGAAGAATGTACAAAGGCAAAGAAGTAGAAACAAGTATGACTGCCTTGGAGGAACAGAGAAAATAAGCCAATAAGCCTAACTAGGAGAAAGTTCTTTGGAGGATGAGAAAAAGTAGACTGCACAATTGTGGTTAGATTAAGAGTGGACTTGGTTTTGTCAACACGTATATCTGAGCGCATATAAACGTGGATGCTTCCAACAGCCTGTATCTTCTGCTAAGGCAAAAGCAAAACCAAAAACACCTCCCTGCCACAGAAATATTAAAAATAAAAATAGAAGGAAACAGTAAAGCTGAAGTCTTTACCGTGGCTCACAATACCCTGTTTGCTGACACCTTTCAGGTCTACGCTGCTCCGACTTGCCCTCCTGTCGTTATCCTCCTGGCCACTTACCTCCACGTATAGACTTCCTTACTATTTATGGAAAATTCTTGGCACCAACCTCTGCTTTTGCTCTTTTGCTGCTTGGCATACTTTCCTCCATATATCTTCTTCTTTTTATTTTTAGGAGTAGGGCAATTTGTTGGAGAAGGGGACTAGGGATAGCTTCTGAGAGACAAGAGGGGTCCTCAGTGGATTGTCAATGAGCCCACCTCCAAGAAGTATATAGAACAAAACCGAGGTGGCTACATTGTGCATAAAAGTGTGATCAATCAGTAAGATTGCAAGTACAGTCACTTAGGTAATAATGATCCAGTGGTAGCAAGGGTACATGGGTGACATATCAAATACACCATTGACATTGGTTGATAATCTGTAGTCTTACTCTTTAGCCTTAGTCTTAGTGGGTGAGAAAGGATGACTACCCCGATAAGAAAATGGGAAATCTCAATGGAATGATACTAATATATCAAAGTTTCTGGAAGTATGTTAATCTGGTCATTGTGGCTTTAATCTTCTTTAGATGCACCTTCAACCAATTTTGATGTGTTCTTATCCTCTACACTGACTCCTTCAAGTGCCCCGCTGTATCTGGCTGCCTATTGTATTTTTAGCTAACTGAGCTGTTTATAATATTCCTCTACCTGAAAAGGAATCTCTAACTGTGGCTAGAACGGAACAGTCTAGTTTTCTTCCGGCTGCTTCAAGTTGAGAAGGGTCCGTGTAGAGGAAACACAATGAGCGGCCTTCTCCAGAAAGCTAATCTAGTGGGCCTCAGATAGAAGTGATGCTATATAATGTAGCAGTTATGAATGCTCTACAAGATCAGTGTGGTGGATCTTGGTAAAACTTCAACTGATCATGCTGATGGAACCACGATAATATATCTTTTCCATGATTTCTGTCAGGCATCCCTCAGGTTCATTTTCCTAAGTCATCTTCTTCCTGCACTCTGTTTGATCTCCCCATTTCACACAGCAGCTCTTCTACCCTTCCATCCTTCCTCATATTGCCTTGTGCTCTGAGATCTAGACACCTCCTCACATACCACAGATTGACTCTTTTTTATATGTAACCTTTATACCTCCACCCTACTGTAAAGCTTAACCTTCAGTGAAAGGTCTTGCTTTTGTTCATGGAGGTATCCCAAGGGTCTGACACATGGTGGGACTCAGAAAGTCATCGTTCAATGAAAAAAATGAAGAAATTGAAAAAATTTTTGGTTTCACTTTAAAAGGAAAATAAGAATGAACCTTAAGAAAATCTCTCAACTGGCATTAAGACTGTTAATGCTTTTGTTTTCCCGGTTGGTAACACACAGCTATACCTGAGCAGAACCTGGACCTGCATTTTTTTTTTTTATTCATTTACTCCATTGGAATTCACTTTTGAAATGTATAGTGGTTACAGTGAAGAAGAGAAGCTAATAGGTGGAGGGAGAACCACAAATTTTATGCTAACATTGGGCAAAAGAAAAAAGACGAAGGTAGAACAGAAAGCCCTCAATCAATGAACTTGGCTTCAAATGTATATTAAGAAAGTTTAAAGTCTTAATTCTTTCCTCAAAAATGTAGAAAAGTCAGGAACCTTGGCAATAGAATTTTGTTTGATCTTTCAGCTGAGGTTTCCAAGTGTTTTCCAGATATTTAAATGTGGCTAAAAGGTCAAACATTCTGAGCTAAAAGTAAGAATCATGCTTCACATCTCTCTGTGTTAAACTGTTATACAAACTAAATGACCATAAGGAAGGAAGAGTAACTTAGACAAAAGCAATGGCGCTGAAACACTGACAGCACAAACAGTAATTTGGCAAGCAGCTTAACTCTGGGCAAGCCACTTCTTTTTCCAACGACGATAGTGGTTGTAAATATAATGAGACTTTTGTGCCAGTTGGAGCTAGTTTAGGTATATGCTAGAAATTCCAATGCAAGTTTCATACTAGAGTTAATATTATTATTTATCTATGGGACTCTAGTTATTTGACTCCAGCATAATTATATGTTGAGCCTCAGAAGTCATCTTTAACTCATTTTTTCTACTTGCCACATTAAAGACTATCAATCAAACATCAGAGTTTATAGACTTTTCTTTTGAGCATTCACAGTGCTTAGGCCTTTTCCATTTTCTCTGTCATGTCTCTATTCACTGTCACATTTCTGGGTGGATTTTTTTTCCCCACTATCCAGGGAGCATGATATGTTGTATTCAGAATAGTCCTCCTAAAATTCTTCCTCTATTCCTTAATAAAAATGTATTAACTGCTTGCATGTGTAGCCAGTCATCCTAGGTATTACTCCTTCCTCTGCAGAAGACCCTTGACAGTGGCTTCTCTGTCCTCTCATCTAAACTAGAACATACTAAGTTCTTTCTAATGCATATGATTTTTACTCTAAATATATTTTGATCTAAGTTCCTTTTCATTTTTATTAACACCTAAGTTCAGTCAGCTTTTCCTTAGTGAATGCAGTAACCTCCAACATTGTCATCTTGTGTTGCCCTCAATCCCCTTTGTATTCTGAGAATATTTTACAAGTATTAATCTGGGTCTGCTTTGGCCCGCATAAATTCTTTCACAGCTTCCTATTACCTCCAGGATAAAGTTCAGCTTCATTAATATGGCACATATTATTTTTACTGAGTTGGCCTTGTCTTAAGCTAAAATATTAAGAAGTGTCTTTCAGTATTGTCAGGCATGGCATCCTTCACACCTCTACCCTCTGTATCCTAGATCATGGTGATCAGAGAGATGGAGCCCTGCTCTATGATGTGCTTTGTTCAACAGTGCAGCACCTCAGCCTTGCAAAGAAGTGTCTCCAGAATTGCCTGAAGTTCCAAAGAACTGAGACTTCTCCTTTTGTATCTTTTCTCTGGGATCCTTTCCTCTAAGCAATTGCATCATTGTATTAGTGCTCAGGCTCACTAACTCTAGATCAAAGCTAGCCAAGCTTTAATACTTCCATCACCCTTCCTTAGCTTTGGTGGGTGAAGAAGGATGGCATTTCCAGCCCAAAGGAGAGCAAAACTCTTCAGTTTCCATCTCTCTAGGCAGAGTACAGTAGAGTGTAGATGAAAATTAGGGCCTGGAGTGATATCAGCCCAGAAATGATAAGATGCTCAGTCCATGAACAAGAGGATCAGCATTTCACTCTTGGGTATTCCACTGCATCAGTCTGCTGGGTCACAGCCTTAGCTCTCTGGTGTAGAAGAGGTGCTCAGTGAGAGCTCAGCTCAGCTAGGTTAATAGGTTAACTCAGCCATAAGTTAATTCAACAGGCCTGTTTGCTCAAATTGCTCAACTCTTTCATATTTCAAAGAAAAATCTGTTTTTATGGTTGGGAGATAGCTTCTGAGAGTTTGTTATCTTCTGCCTGATGAGATTGGATTGCATTTATAATGTTGTAACAACAAGCAGAAACACTGAGCCAACACCCCCTCTTTGGAGGCACATTTATTTACCTTGAAGGTCACTCCTCAAGATTATTTAGCATTTATAGGTCTGTGTAGTTGCCTACACACAACTGGTTTCATCTGAGATTTCTCAGGCTCTCTCCTCTGTCTGGTGTATTTTCTTCTCTGCATGGCCAGCTGCTACTGAGATCCTCAAAAGCATGTGTTAATGTTCACATTGTTTTTTACTCTGTCATAGTTGGCAAAATAAAAATCAAATGAATGTTAATTCAATTGAGGAGAAGATAAGCTTATCAAACAAGAAGAGAAAATAAAAATGGAGGAAGAAGCTTAGAGAATATCATAGATCATGGAGACACAAGGAGTTAATAGAGGAATTTCAAGGATAACTCCAATGCTATGGATAGATAAAGAGCAGTGGATAGATCACTATGGATATAGGCATCTACATTTGGCTATATGCAGGATATGGAACATAAAGAAGAAGATCTGTGGGCAACCAAATATTGCTGACAGGTGAGGGCACTCCTGGCGGGGCCCTGTATTTAGACTCCATTTAGTGCCTAAGTCAATGTTTTATCCTCTTATTTAACAACTCAAGTGAATAACATGACATCTGCTAACCAATAACTCCAATAAGCTACCGAAGTGTAGTCCTCACTGATTCTGAGGAGTCAGTCAATGGGCAGAGAACATAGTGTTCTCTAGGGCCCAACCTGATTTCCAGATTCAACAGCTCTGATGCTACCCAGATAAGGTCAGCCCCACTTGGACCACACCAGCTAAAATGAGGGAAATCCCACCCATCAAAGGAAAGCATAAATACTGTACTAGCAAAGATGGATGATTTTTGGCAAGGAAAAAAGATTAGAAATCCATTGTAGCAGAACCTAAAGCAGCAAAATTCTCTATGTCATTACTGAAATACTTTGCCAACAGCTACTTCATAGGAACTTCAGATAGGGAAATTTTTAAAAATTCATAAACATTATTTAGGGCCCGGCGGGATGGCTCAGCGGTCTAAAGCGCCTGCTTGGGAAAGCTTGGGCGGCTTCAGGGACCGCGGTTCGATCCCCGGCACCACATGCTGTGCCAGCGCTGCCCTCGGGGCAGGCTGAGCCGGCCATAGAAATGAGTGAATAAGCAAATGTTCTGAATCAAGAAAATGAATAAATAAATAAAATAATTTAAAAAAAACATTATTTAATCTATGGTTCATAACTTTTCCTTCTGATTTTTAGCTGGTGGGGAACAGACTATTCCTCAGGAACAGTAAGAGGGCAGCCTTAGTAATTCACACTTAGATTTCTGTTACTAAACCTTAAGCAATAAATTTAGAGCATATATGAATGTACATGTATAAGTAGTTTAGAGACTATCTCTTAAAAATTTGCTACAATATATATTTGAGAGTGTATGTGGAATTCAGCTTTTTTAGTTTTTTCATTGTATTGCTTTCTTTTTATCTCAGCTACAAGTATTGGTTTATGAATATCCAGACAATCATTTTTTATCTTATCATTACTAATATTTGCCTATATATATGATATAGGCAAACAAGACAAAATGGCTAGCACATTCCATGCTAGTTAGTCTACTCCGTATATCAACATCATAAAAATACCCTACCATCTATGTCAACAAAGCTTCAAAACCATAAGGGACTCCAGCTTGACATGATCGTACAACTGAGTCTGTTCATTTAGAGCTGAACAGACTGAAGGCAAAGTTGCTTGATCAAGATACATTAATGCTGAGTCAAGACTATAGGAGGAGTGAGACTGAGTCAAGAATTGAGCTTTTACTACTATATCCCAGTACTCAGTGCTCTTAGATCTTAATGTATGGCATATTAACATTTAAAAATATTGTCTATATATGTATTGTGTTTTCATATATGTAATCCCGTTAAGATTCTGATCTTCATTTGAGTCTATCTTAAAATGTGACCAGGGAAATATCTTTCAACTCATCTTAAAATTCTCTCCTCTCCAATTCATTAGCCTGCAGTTTTTAAGAGCTTTTCACTCTCTTGTTCAAGAGTTCTCCATCCCTCTTCCCCCACTTCCAATTATTTTGTCTCTTCACAATTCATTACTGCAAGTCTCCCAGTTATCCTCGTTCACTCCACGCTACCTTCAGAGACATGTTCTCCTGCCACATACAGCCATTTAGGAATGGTGGGTTTTTTCTTCTACTTCATCTGTGGTCCATGCAAGTGGACTCTGATTATGGGTTCTAAAAGCAAGATGTGGGGTTAGAGAAGGTAGTGGGAGAAGCAAAGAGCAGGAAAATGAGGGAGAGTGTGTACTTGTGGAGACGTATGGCAGTGACACTCAAGACTGTGTCCCCAAATTTCAGGTCTGACCTTGCTCTGTCCACAAGCAGAAAAGTAACCTAAGCTTGTTTAGGACAGCACCTTTAATCTCATGAAAGGTTACTGGCTGTCTGTGATTGTCACCAGTCTACAGGTATGAGCTTTTCACATAGCGTTTGGTTCTCCTTTAAAGACTTGGGTTCATATACCAACTTCCTTAGCAATGGTTAAAGTGGCAGAGATGTTTTCACCCAAAGTTAGGGGCTGGGGAGATAGCTCCATGGCACAGGTGCCTGCCTGGCAAGTGCAAGATCGTGAGTTCGAAACCCAGTCCCACAAAAAAAGGACCCTGACCCAAAGCTGGAGACACATATCTTGTCAGTTTTTAAAAGCAAAAAAGGGTATAGTTTGGGAGGTTGTCCTTAAAATGTAGCTGCATGCCCACAGGTCCTTAGTTCTGCATGGACTAAAGTACCTGCATCCTTTTTACCCTACCCTTTTTACAATAAAGACAACTATAAATGAAAATCTAGATATTCTGGCTCACAGCCAGTATGGATCCAGGTTCGTTTAAGGTAACAATTTCTGCCCTGCCCCAATTAGCTGCGTTTCTTGTATTGAACTGGATCAATGATTTGTTTTTTTTTTTTTGTCACACTCTCTTCAGATTCCCTGTCGTCTGTGTTTTGTGATCACCTCTTCACACCACAGCAGTTAATGTCAATTCCAGAGCATGAACAGCCCTCCCATCAGCACTTGCTATTATATCAGCTATATTTCTCCCTGTCAATGCACTTGGCAAAATGCCTGCTGGGGCTGCGTGCCTTCCTCAGAGCGGGGTTCTCACGTCTGTGCAGTGCAGTCTGCTCCCTGCCTTGTGCCCATGAACACCGCCTAAAACCTCTCTGCTCAGGGAAGTATAGAGGGTAGCACTTTGCCTCTCATTCTGCATTTCTGGAAGGAAGGATGGGTAGCATTTCACTGAACTGATAGAATGCATGAATTTCCATACACTGCAATGTCTCAGCAGATTATTGAATCATCTTATGCCCATTTGAAAGAAGTGGATGGCTATGCCAAACTTGGAATATGCATGCATTTTTCTAGGTTAAATTTTGCTTTTTCTTTGTTATAGGGCTGTGATGAATTTTTTTTTGTTTTTGCTTTCCTCTTATGATCTTTTAATGAATTTTCTATGCTATGCTATTTTTGCACTTCTGAAATTAATATACATTTCAAGTACTCAAAGTCACTGGTTTTATCTCTGATGTAGGAGCTCTGTGTCAGTTCTTTTAAGGACAAAGAGTTTGAAGTTTGTTTTCATTTTGTTAGGTGGATGCCGGCTTCATATATGGAGTAGAGACAGCTTCTTTCTTTATCTGTGTCCTGAACAAGTTTAGATAGCACAGAAACAAAGTGTTCCTGGAAAGTTTGAAACATATCATTTGCAGAGCCATCTGGGTCTTGCACATTTTTGAGGAGTTCTTCTATGACAATTTTATTTTTTTCATGAAAATTGATTTATTTACGTTTCCTACCTCTTCAAAGGCTAATTTTAGTAATTCATATTTTCTTAGCTACTGTTCATTTCTCTCATTTTGTTAATGTGGAGCTATGGAAAGTATTTTCTTGAAGTATTTTTAATATCTCTTTTCAACTTTCATTGCTAGCTTTGCTTATGAGGTATTGTTGATTTAGAAAGGTTAATGTTTAATTGTTTGATCAATCTTATATACCTATATGTATTAATCTAAACTGATCTGATGATGAAAATATGTAATATAACCATTGTTAAATTTAAACAATAAAAATTTGAAACTTTTAAAAAATATTTTGCCCAATAAATACGATGTTACAAGTTAGGGCTCTGGTCCTATCTATACCATATCAGTATCAATAGTGATAATAAAAATACAAGAAAACTACATATAGTTGTTCACTACAAGAGAATATGGATAAATACATAAATAAAATTTTATAATAAAGTACAGACTTAAAATATTCCTTTTAAGGATTTTTCTCTGTGGAATTATACTAAGTAAGATTTCTGAAATAAATTCAGAAAGTTTAGCTTAAAGCTGTTTATTTCTGATTTTGTGAAAAATTCCTTGAAGCAAATCTCATCATTGATCCAATGAAGATCCTTTGCTTGTAACTTTCCATTATGAACATTATTAAATTGCAAATTTTGCATGATGGGGTTATTTTTATGATAATTTTAAATGGCTGGTTATAGGGCTCAGGGGTAGGGGTGAATTTGGAGACAGGCAGAGGACAAGAGCACAATGTGTCACATATATTTTTGTACCATCTACAGAATATTGGTTCAGAACCTACAGATTACTAGAAGCTATTAAAGAGTTTTAATCATTTGTGTAGTAAAAATATATCATAGCTTGTAAATACAATTGTGCCAACAATATGGAGCATGGATAAGAAAGAAGAATGCACAAAGGCTATTAGTAGAAAGATAATAAGTAGACTTGTATATATTGAATTTTACATATTCCATAAATATTCTATGGAAACTTTAAGAAGAGCTGTGTTTGGCAGACACCTGTATATGCTAATCTAAAATTCACCAGAGAGGTTTAAGCTAGGTTAAACGCTGTGGCATGATTAAAATGTAGTATTCATTCTCTAGTTTATGAAATAATTTTGCCTAGGCAGTGTTTTAGTCAAGAAAGAGAGGAAAAGGGTTCAGGACCAAAGTATGGGAAATGTTGAAGTTGAGAACAGCTCTGTTTAAATAAAGGTGTTTTTCATCATTCTCTACACCAACTGGGTCCTTGTTCTGGAACAGTATCTTTTCAACAACTCAGACTCAAACTCTGGGTTATTCCAGCATCTTGTTCATGTTCTGTGCTTACGTATTTTCAAAGTGCTGTTGAGTCTTTCATTGGCTGGGTTTTCATCTTTGCCCTTTATTTTCCATTCTCCTTATCTCTACCTTGAACTCCCAGCATCACCCAAATAGCAAGAACATTCTAGATTAAGAAGCCTTTCTTATCTGAGGATCAATGATTTGTCAGTTTTCTTTTAAAGTCAGTTTCAGCACAGAGTTGTAAAAATAATAACCATTATATATCTTATAAATATAAATGTCCATTTTGTCATTCATTTTTCTTATACCTATAGCCTTTTCTTGACTATTGGCCTTTTTATCAGCATTGTCAACTGTTTTCAAAAGCCATAAATATAATAGCCTTTAAAAACCCTTTCTAGGGACCGGGGTTCAATCCCCAGCCCATGTGCTGGTTCTGGCTCCACTCCTGGGATGCAATGAAATTGTGATTGAGACTTGGCATGGTGGTATACTCCTATAATCCCAGCACTTGGGAGGATGAAAACAGGAGGATCACTATGAGTCCAATCTTTGTAGTGTGACTCGTAGACCCTCTCTATGTAGCAGATACTCTTATGCACTCAAAAAATTAACCCCATTGATCTACACTATGAAGTACACAATAAATATTGTTGGAAATTCTATTTTATAAGTAAGGAAACTGAGGCACACAATTAAATAATTTACCAGAAGTGACACACATAGCAAGGGATAGGTTTCGATATGAGTTCATTGAAACTGGTTCTGTGGGTTCTAACTCTGCTTCTAAGCATCATATGGTGTGAAAGCAACCCGCCTGAAACTCCTACTTGATGCTTACCTTCCCCATAATTTTTTCCCTGGTCTCACTCTTAGTCATATACAAACTATTATTATTTGATCTTCCCAAAGCAGATAGGTTGGTTTTTACAGAAAGAACCACTCTCTTTTGCGCTCATAATTGTTTTCTTTTTACCAATAATTAAATTTTATAATTATAAATAACATTTGGAAACAGACTTGAAAACAGGTGTCCTGGGTCTTGGCAAGCAAACACCTCATTTGAAAGGAGGAGGACCCTCTAACAGAGGGGCTCTTACTATCTCAGGACCCAGAATGCCCAATCATTGGTCAGTGGGATTTAGACACCACTGCCAAGAGTTAACAAAGGAATTCAGTTGAAAGGAGGTCAGTGAAGAGGAGCTTTCCTGTGTTCTGTCTCTAAAGTTGCCATTCTGATTCATCTTGCCTAGAGTTTTCAGACTGAGGCATTTCCTAAGTGATTATGTCATTCACTGATCAAAGACATGTGGTCATTTCTCTGCTGCCACAGAATAAAGTCCTGAGGCCAGTGTAGACTTAAATTCTCACCATGGCATTTAAAGGCCTCGGTAATCTATCACAAACCACCTCTCCAAAGACATTTGTCACTTATCCTTTCTGTGCTCCAAGAATATTAATGTTGCTTGCGTTTGAATTTTGAAAGCCATAATAAACCTTACTAATAATTTCTCCAAGCAAAGGTCAGGCTTTTTGCTAAATCCTGTGCTTTCTTCTTTATTTAAAAACAAGAGCTACAAAAGAAAGGGAAGAAGAGAGAACAAACAGAACCATACAGTATTTGTTTGATGTGTTCTCTAGAGCCTTGCGGCAGATTGTATTTTCCAAATGTGACTATGGCAATATGTCTGGTTCTGTATACTCTTCAGAACCTTCTACTCTTACTGAGATATGTTTTTTCACCTTTAATATAAGGCCCTTTCAACATTTCTACAGGAGAATATATGACTGAAGTAATAATTTATGACTTCCAAAGCTAGGTCATAGAAAAGAAGTAGCCTACATTTGGCTTTTTGTCCCGTAGGAAGTTTGTCCTTTGACTTCCACCACTATGTTGTAATGAAGTCAAACTAATTAAAGTTTTTGTTTTTTTATGACACAGAGGCTACATGGAGAAGCCCAAGGGGGGCAAGAATTGAGACCTTCCCCTGGAAGTTTTGCCATCTGCAAGATATGTGAGTGAATGAGCCTTCATCTAAGTCTAAGCACAAGACTTCAAGACTTTCCACTGAGGGTATAGACAGAACAGGCAGAGACAAGATGACCTTATTACGTTCTCTCCCAAATCCTGAACCATAGTTTGTGAACATAATAAATTGTATTACTCCACTAGACTTTGGAATGAGTGATTGTTTTGAAGTTATGATAACTAGAATAAATCTGTTGGGAAAATAAGCACATAGATGCTATGTTTAGACATCTCCCACTCAGAAGTTTGAGTTAGGAGTAGGTGAGAGTTTCCTTCATTTTAGGACGATTTGTTCAATATTATTATTTGAAGTTCTTTCTCACATGGGTTTCAACTGAAGTGTGAGGTGATACTTAGTGCCTGGACCTGCAGTCTTACACTAGCGACCTCTTGTGCCCATCCAGCCAGTTTTCTTGTACACTGGCTTATGTCAGATAGCTGCCAATATACCATTACCAGATAATTGCTTATTTTATTTAGTTATTTTTTGGTAGGACTAGGGTTCAAAATCATGACCTTGTACCTGCCAGGCAGGCACTTGTGCCACGGAGCTATCTCCCCAGCCCCAGATAATTCCTTTGGGGCTCTTGCTCTACCATGTTGGAAAATAGAATCCTCAGTTACTCAGTTATTTTTTTTATTTTTTTTTTTTTTAGAAAAACATAAATTTATTCCTTCACAGCTCTGAAGTCTGAAAGGTCCAACATGAAGGTGCTGGTATCTGGCATGCACAGCTGTACCGGATCCTCACACAGGTCCTCAGTTATCTTGAGCAAGCTGCAGAGCTAAATTATTTATGGTATAAGTGATCCCTAGGAAAATCACTTTGCGTTTTCGAATTCCTCTATGTCTCAATCTGTATTCAGAAATAATATTCTCACAGCATTAATGAAAGGATGGTAAAATTATCGCAAATTGCTGTGGGTTGGAAAGAGATGACATCTGTTTATCACCAGTCCCTTTCTCATCAGTAACCTTAAATATTTTCTATCCTTTTTCCCCTTGGATGCCTTTTGTTCATGCTGTTTCCTTTGCTTGGAAATTCTAAGAAAAATTGTTTCTTTTTGGACTAGTTGAACATACCAACTCCTTTAACTAGCCAGGCCTAGGGGCAATCATGTCAAAATTCACACACAGTGTTTGATCTAAATGGTTAGTAGAAGTTTATAATAAATGCTCATTTTTGATAAGAGCTAATAAGCACATGCAACAGTTAAATATGAAAATCTGAACACCAAAAGAGGTAGAAAAATGTAAGAAAGAAATAAAACTGATACTTTAACATAGTTTTTAACTTAGGTTTAAAAATGTATTAGTACTTAGTTATTTGAAAATATTTGCTGGGCATATTAACTAGCTTCTACTTTGAGAGTCAGATAAACTACAGAAAATAATTGTTTAGGAAAAGTATGCATGAATGAATTATACGTTGCTAACAATATGATATGCAATCTTCCATTCAAAGATATTAATATCAGTCTCTTCATTATGCAAGATTTTTTCCAACTATAGAATTCCAATTAACATAGCCATTTATTTCCATATGAATAGGGATCTGTGCTAATTTTACACTAATTCCTAAAATGAATAAACTAGACAGTTGATATAATGCCTCAAAACCAGAATCGTGTATGGTGCTTGAGTAACAGGTCCTGAGCCATGAGTTAATCAAGAAAACTATACATAGGTCCTCATTAACATACCAAGAATCAGGCCACTAGTAACAGAATCACTGAACATGCACATTTAATGGTGTAAAATTTAATCACACTTAACTCAGTCTGAAAATATCAGTATCTTAACAATTCTTGGTATTTACATAGACTAGCACTATACCCATGTACAGAGTACAGTTCTTTTGCATATTTTCTTTTATTAACCACATCTAAGAGCAGGCACCATTGTCCAACCTTGGCAAAAATACTAAAAAGATGAAGTAACTCAGACAAAGACACGCTGCCAGAGACAGATCTAAATCAACTATAGAAGTCTTGGCTATAATCGGTACTCTCCAAAATCCAGAAATATATGGGCAAAATAAAGATGCTGTCACTACCCCCATACCATACTGCATCATGAATAAGAAGGGTAAAAGGTGAAAGAAGAGTCCATGCACAGGAGTTTGGGGGTTCATATTCTGGAAATATCTATAGACAGGTACCTGAGATGCAGCTATGTGTCCAACTAGTATGAGTGATGTTCTGGTCATAAACATTCTGTAGAATGGTTCAAGGGTTGCTGTAATGTGGTTATTCATGACTATAAAATCAGGCACAAACCACATAATGGTAAAAACGAACCCTCTGGAAGATTTGGAAAGCAAAGGTGACACTGTGGTTGTTCTGGGAAGCTCCAGATGGTGGTTAATAAAAGAAAAAAGTGTATGACAAATCTGCAGGCTAAGTAAAAAAATAAGTTGTTGTGGGATGTTGGCATGGCCCTAAGGTTTCTTCACACATAATTTTGGTGTCTGGTTAGTACTTGTATCTTGGTAAGAGATGCCAGGTAAGGAAAATAAAATGAAAGAAAAGAAAAATATGGACTAGATTTTAGGATTGGCGTTAAATCTTGATTGGAAAACAGGATGCACATCTGCCCACATTTGTTCACCCCATAACAGTGGAAATGAAACCCATTTGTCACCCTGGGCTTGACACTGTTTAGGAACCTTTCTGCTTCTATCACTAAAAAATTACTCTAGTATAATGTTAGACTTTAAATGTACCCCAAAAGGTCATGTGTTTAAAAATGCGCCCCACTGGAAGGCAGTGGGGATTCTATTAGGTGAGGTGTAATGGAAGGAGGGTATAGTAAAGAGGGCGTTTTGGCCCTATCAGCTGGCCCTGTCTCACTCTCTTTGCTTTCTAGCTGACGAGAGGTGAAGAACTTTCTGCTGCTGTTCTCTTCCTTCATGGTATTTCTGCCTTTCCCCAGTCCTGAAAGCAAAGGAGAAGCTCACTAAACCATTTCCTAAAAGAGCTTTTCAAGACTATAGAACAACAAAATGTATTTCCCAAATGTCACACTTTAGTTAGTTTCTCTCTTTCACTGCACAGAGATGTGTTTTTGAAAACAGATAATGCGAGGCAAATGCAGGGCTGTACTACAAGGTCATATCAACAGCACAAGTAAGACAACACAATGCCCTCTGCTTAGAGATGTAAACAACAAAGCTGAGGGAGAACGTGAACTGACTGATTCAACACAAAAGGTGAAGTTGTATGAGGTTCCTGCAGAAAACACAGCTGAGAAAACTTTGCCCATAAATCAGCACTTACTGGTAGTTAGTCAATAACAAAGGTTTGACTAAGTGCCAGGGCCTACAAATGGTATGAGGTTGTAAGTCTTTGGTCACAAAGTCACACCAAGTCCTTGCTCAGATTCACTTTGTAGCAGTCTGGACTTTGAGTTGTTTCTATGAATAATAAATCTCATGTTTCTCTTATGCCCTTATCTGAGGCACTGTGCTACATTCACAGCTGGAAGTGTGAAATTCCTGGTTTGGAACTTTAACATACAGTAAGTTACACCATGACAAGCATGTGTTCGTGGCAACTACTAAAATTCCATCACCCATATCCTGCTAATGCATTTATCTTACACCTGCCTTTATAGTAAAATAAAAATAGAGATTACCTCCTCTCATTCCTAAGGAAATATAAAATTATCTAAAGGCATCAACATAAATGTCTAACAAGAATCTGTGTTTGTCTTGTTGAGTCTCCAGGTGAAGTTCACATAGTGATTCTTACTTTCAATAAGTTTTCTTAGGTTGGATACTATACTTTGCATGGGAAATTGTTATAATCTTTCAGTTCAGGATGTAGTTCAGGGTTTGGTCTCATCCATATGACAGGGACCCTTGTTGTAAGTTCATAACTTGAGGCCTACTAAGAACCAGAATATGCATTTTCACAGGCTCCGCAGAAGATTCATAAGCACAATCAAGTTTGTGAAGAGTTCCCCATAAGATTTTGACTATTTCTATTGCAAATGGTATTCATTAGGTACTTCATGTTAAAGGATACTTGCTTAGATTCCTCTCCATTTGGAAGCACAGACAAAAGTAAGATAGAATCTATATAAAACAATTTGTATGTGAGCTTGAATTCTAAGTGAACGCAAATTCTTAACAGTGAGGAAATAAACTACTGGTACTGTGGTTACCAAAACTGGCCCCTACCATAATCAAAATGTGACCTTCAAAGAAAGTAGTTTTAAAATGTATTCTGAATTTAAATCTTTGTGTTGTTTTCCTAAAGAGGTACTTATGAATGATTGCATTAAGGTTGCCTTCTAACAACATTAAAGGCTATGGAAATTCTCATTATTAGGAAAACAGGACATACATATATAACATTAGCACAAGATATGTCATCCTCTAAAACGGTCTGACAGTACATGAATAGCAATCCACTTAGTAAATAAAATGCTTGGTTCCATAATGGATCGATCCCAACTGACCGCTGTTAAATCTTGTCTGGCCCATGTCCAAGTCGCCTGTGTTGTCCTGGCAGCTGCAGACATTCTCAGGGGCAGGAGGCCAAGAGGCAGCCGGAAGTGGGAATGCTGCCCACGTCCCATTCTGGCTTCTTCGCCTTCTCTTGTCTTAGCGTAGCTGGCTCTGTGAGTCATTTGATTGGGAGGGAAAAGAAGGCTTACTTGAAAGCAATCAAGTTCACGACCATTAAAGGCTGAAATGATAAGCAGGAGAAAAAATAGCAAGAGAATAATGTATGACATTTCCCCTTGGTAAAATTTTGATAAACCCATTAAAGAGGCAAAGTCAATTTCTCCTCATAATTCTGTAAACTTTCTACCAATGTATAATCAGGAAAGGAAAGAAAGAAAGAAAGCTTATTTAAAAAATTATATTCTTTCTTTATTTTTAAATGACATTGAAATACGGGATTTTTTTTCAAACAAAGCACTGAAAAATCTAACCAAGAAACTCCAGACAATTTTGGTATCACAAAGGATGATATTTAAAAAAATACTCTTGTCAGGAGCTTATAGTCAGATTAGTGTTTTATTATTTCACAAACTATTCAGGAGAGATATGGGTTACTGGATGAGGTTTCATAGTGGAACTCTTCTACCTATTCTTCAGTCTTTAAAAGGTACTGGGTTTGGGAGAAAGTTTATAGTAAAGTTTCATCAATTTATAATGAGTTCATTTTAAACTATACTAATAAAATACTCTTGAATCATTTGTATTTATCATATAAGTTGTATTGCTTGTTTTAAGTATATGGTGCTTATATACTGGTCAGCTTCCCCTTGCTAAGACAAAAATGCCTGACACTTGGCGTTTAATTGAGGCATGGTTTCTTTTGGATTGTGAGGTTTCCATCCCTGGTGTTCAGGTTGAAAGCACAGTCATCGTGGCAAGGGAGTTAGGGTAGAGGAGAGCCGATCAACTCAAGCAGAGCATGATGGAAAGAGGAAGAGAGACAGATAGACAGATGGACAGAGAGACAGATAGACACACACAGAGAGATACAAAGAGAAAGAGAGATAAAGATGGAGAGATAGGGAGACAGACAAATGGGCATACCCAGAAATAGAAACAGGGAGACAGAGACAAAGACAGAGAGACAGACAAGGATGGAGAGAGTGGTGAGACAGACAGACAGACAGAGATACAGACAGACTGACACAGAAACAGAGAGACAGAGACAAAGACAGATAGACAGAGATAAAGACAAAGATGGAGAGAGAGAGAGACAGACAGACAGACAGACAGACAGAGACAGCCAATTCAAATGCATGCTTTTGATGAACTGCTTGCTCCAATAAGGCTCCAGCTCCTAACAATAAATTCAGCTACAATTTTCACTGATGAAGTTAGCGGCCTATGGTCTAATTACTTTCTAAAAGCCCATCTCTGAGTGCCTAAGGCTTTTGAAAGATATTTTTGATCCAAATTCTAAGAATGGGGAAAATGTTTATAGTTTATAACAAGAACAAGATACACTTCTTTGTTTTTCAAAAGTGAAACAGAAAAATACCCTTTTCTTTTTTCTGCAACATGTAAAGGTTGTGCTAACATGGAGAAGTGACATTAAGAGTTATGGAAAGGTCCAGGTAAATGGGTGAGTGCTGAGAGTTTGTCTGGTTAATCCGGTGCCTTCAAATCTTCTACTGAAGACAAACATGGAATACTCAGGTGGAAACTCTCACATCAACAGTTAACCCCACCACCACTTATTTTTAATTTTTTAATTTTTGCAGTACCAGGGATTGAACCCAGGACTTTGCACTTGCCAGACAAGCACTTATTCACTGAGCTATCTCCCTGGCCCTTTAACCACTTTCATGCTATCTGTATTAAATATTGTGCTTTTCTTTTGATTCTCATGTCACTCTGTGAACAGGCCTTAATGACTTCCTACTGCACGTACAGGTGACCTCTTGCAAAGGCATTTCCACATATAGAAAAAGCGGAATGAAATGAAGCCTCAGTAGGGCTTCCCTTAGCTCCTGGCCATGAGAACCATTTTTCTGGCAGTGGCTTCTCCCTATTCTATAACCACATGAGAAAAGTTACCTCAGAGAGAGGTCTAGTCTTTTCTCTGTGGGATATTTCTCCTACATTAAATCCATGACTAGCAATCTTTACTAATGCAGAACTTTAATGTTATCCAATTTACATTAAAAGAAATAATACAAATTAAAACTTTACAAACAGAACAGATACATTCTTTGTTGGCCTGTGCAAATTCAATGTAATTTTTTTTCCAGTACAGGAAATCAAACTCAGGAGCTAGTGCTTGCTAGGTAGGTCCTTATGCTATCGAGCTATCTCTCCAGCCTCACAGTATATTTTTATCAGATTAGTTAAAATCATTTAATTGACTTTTGTCAGTATTTGCTTACTAAAGAAGTCAGAAATTATTCACTGGAAGCTGCAAGTAAAGAGGGCAGCATTTGTATCTTGGCCTTGCAAGCATCTTGTCATTAATAACTGAGTAGATCTCCCAATCATTTTAGGCTTTTGTCACCTGTAGTGACAATTAAAACGGGTGGGACAGAATGAATTAGAAGGTTCTACTCTGATGTTTTAGACTTGAAAGCCTCAATTACCTATCTTCAAAATGTTTCAATAGATATTAATGGCACTCATACATTTTCATGCTACCTTCTCACTCTCAAAGTCCTTTCACATATATGATTTCCTTGCCTTAACTTTCCAGTAAGGTAGGCACATTTCATAGAAATGTGAACAAGCTCTGATAAATTGTAACTTATCTCAGATCACAGGGCAGGGCTAGAGAGACAGTTTTTCCTACTTCCAAGTTCAGTTTTTCTGTCTGTATTCAGCTGCTTGAAGGTTAAGGTGATATAAAAACATGACTGAATAAGTTCTTATTGAATGATAAAGTATTGTGGCACCATGAAAGAAAATGTCTGAATTGAAAGTTGAATAGATTTCATTCACAGCTCTGAAACCACTATTTGGAGAACCCCTTTAATCTCTCTCTTTTTTAAAAATGTATTTAGGACAGGGTCTTCAAGGTCTAATGAGTCTCACTACATAGATTGGACTCAGTGATTCTTCTGTTTTCAGCCTCCCAAGCACTGGGATTACAGGTGTGCACCACCACGCCCAGTCCCGGTCTCAGTCCCAGCCTGCCCTGGGAGCAGGGCTGGCACAGCACACAGGGGATTGAACCATGGCTCTTTAATCTCTTAAAGCCTCTTTTTCCTCATTTGTAAAAAGGAGCTTTGCCGGGCGTGGTGGCTCACGCCTGTAATCCCAGCACTCAGGAGGCTGAGGCAGGAGGATTGGTGCGAGTTTGAGACCAGCTTGGGCTACAAAAGTGAGCTCAAGACCAGCCTCAACTGCATAGCGAGACCCTGTCTCAAAAAAAGACAAAAAAAAAAAAAAAAAGGAGCTTCACAGTTAGTAAGAATTAGAATGAGTTGCGTACTTACACCAACTCCCCATGATGAATATAATCATTATTTACTATAACTATATACTAATAGAAATTAAAAAACTAAAATTCTGATTTTCTTAAAGGCTGGAAAAAAAAATTTAGACTAATATGGCACAAGATTAATAGTGAAAACTTTCTTAGTCTATAAGAAGTTAAAAAAGTAAATTCAAAGATTACTCCTACCATCTATTCTTTATGCCCTTTGGCCACTGGCATATTAAAAATCCAAAATTCATGTGATTGACTAAACTCCACTTTTCAAAAAACTAGTCAGTTTAAGATTTCACAGAGGGACAGTATGGCTGAGCTACCTAGAGAATGTATAAGGTTGCATTTTCTGAGTGCTCACAGCTAGAAAGAAGAGCTTTCTTGGGAACTAATAATAGAAAACTGACACATTTTTTCAACCTACCCTGCCCTCTGTGATATCTGTTCTCAGTGATATCTCCACTTCTCTATTTTATTGCTATGCATTCTTGTAGGGCTGAAAGCTCAGTCACTTCATCATAATGAAAATAGTGCAGGGTATGACAGTGGATGTTTCAACAATTAGGGACAAAGAAGAGTTTTGAACCTGCTGCTTCTTTGTCCGCCTCCCCACTTGAGTAGAACATTGTAACTTTTGAAGCTAACATAGAATGGATCATAACCAGCTTGCTGAGCTGGTAACTTTATACACAATTAAGCCTTGTTGGGCCTTTCTTTATTTGTAATGGTGCTGTTGCAGTGTGGGATGCTATTCAGCTCCAAACAACATCCCATTTAATAACTAGGCATTAGTTTGGCCATTAAATCAGCCTGTAACTTAACAGATAAGCATCGCTCTTTTCCTTGGTCTCCCTTGGCTCAGAGAATCAAGTATGGTCAGAGTGTAGTTTTTGACATGAGAAGGCTAAACTCAGCAAAAATGATCAAAATTCTGTGTATTGCAGAGACAGTTCTCTCCTAGGTCTTTCCTTCCTTCCTCTACAGTTGAACTTACCTATCTTCCAAACAGTACTTTAAATGACATTTTAAACAAATTCATGAATGGGTCTCGATTCAGTCTACAGCATGCCACATGCACAGGTGCATGCGTGCGTGCACACACACACACACACACACAGCAAAAACAACACTAACTACTAATCTAACACTAAGCACTAAAAACACTAAACAAAAATAACAGCATTAAGGGTCAGTCAAATAGCTCAGTGGATTGAAGCACCTATAAGCAGGCGCAGGGGCCAGGGGTTCAATCCCCAGACCTACTGTTCTGGCCCCACCCCTGGGGGTGTGCTGCAATAGCAATTGAGACTGGGCATGGTGATGCACACCTGTAACCCCAGCTATTGGGAGGCTGTAAACAGGCAGATCACTACAAGTCTGATCTAATAGTGAGACCCTGAACACCCTGTAAGCCCTTCCCTAAAACATAAAAATAAATGAATGAATGAATGAATAAATAAATAAAAATAACAGCAGGGAGATGAATATGTATAGAAGGCTATGAAAAACACATGCATCAAAAAATATGGGGAGAATGTTAATAGTATTGTCTGTAATACTCAACTAAAAATAGCTTTATGTCTATCAAAAATGGACTAGACAGATGAATTATGGTATATTTATTTTATAGAAATTATATAAAAATATGACTATATTCAACAATAGGAATAATTTTTTTTACAAATCTAACATCAAGAGAAGGAAACAGAACAAAAAATGTGAACAGTATTTAATACCACCTACCTGAGGATCAAAATTTCAGAAAATTAATCTCTGGTGTTATAAGTCTGGATAAGAGTTTCCTTTAGAGAGAAGTAGTGAGAAGAGTTTGGGGAGACAAGTGTAGGCCTTCTAAAATGGTAGAGAGCCATGTGTAAATGGTGCGTATCTATAATCCTAGCACTCTAGAAGCTGAGGCAGGAGGAACACTACAAGTTCCAGACCAGCCTGGACAATATAGTGAGTTCATCAGAATTACATAGTGAGACCCTGTGCCAAAAAAACTAAATAAGTTAATTAAATAAAAAATGATTAAAAAAATGATAGTAATTAGCTAGTCATTGATCTAAGTAGTGAATAGATGACTGTGTTCACTTTTTAAAAATCAAACTACACTCACATTTTGTGCCTTTTCCTGAACATATTTTACATTATATTTTGGATTTTCCATGAAAATTTATTTAGAAATTATATTAGGATTGAGAAACTGCTGCAGTTAAGACAGAATTTGAGGTTCCCACGACTAACTTTCTGTTCCAGCCCAGCCCAAACCGCACCACTGGGAGCTGAGCCTGCGCACCCGCCGCGGGTAAGCCCCTGCGCCCCTCTGCCCTGCCTCTGCGTTCCCGCGACTAACT
>PVJA010030224.1:15129-26080 GCA_004027025.1 Myocastor coypus | reverse complement strand
TTGGTCCCAATGTTTTGTATTACCCTGTTGTTTGCAACTTTTGGAATTGTAATGTTTATCTTATGCCTTTGAATGTTGGATATGTTTGACTCTTCTATTGTACAGGGGCTCACAGATGAAAATTTGCCTTGGATCTTGGAGGAAACTTGGGATTTGGACTTTTCAGCAATGCTGAAACTATTGGGACTTTGGCAACTCTTCCACATGGACTAAAATGTCTTTTGTAAAAAGGGATATGTATGAGACTTTGGGGGTTCAGGGGCGGAATGTTATGGTTTATGTCTACTTGTCCCCCCAAAGCCTCATGGAGTCATTGGGCGGGGACTTCTAGAGTTTGAGACTTGATCCATGATCCCTGGGATTATAGGTTTTAGTACTGATGGGATTATGGGTGGAAGTACTTCTGGGATTATGGGTGTAGCGTAGGGCGGGGGCTAAGGCGGAGAGCCTGAATGTAATATAAAGAGAGACAGAGACAGACTGGAGCTCGAGCTGTTGCTGTTGCTCTGCTGCCGTGTTGATTGGCTGCCTCTGCCGCCATTTTGTTGCTGTTCCGCCGCCATGAACTGGATGCTCTCTGCTCTGTTCCACTCAGCCTTGGGCCAGCCGAATATGGACTGAAACCTCCACAAACTGTGAGCTAAATAAACCTTTCCTTCCTTCATTTTGAGTGTTGGGTATTTGTTCCAGCAACGAGCAAAAAGTAACTAATACAGAGGTCATCGGGTCAAGCTTTCTCCTTAGTATCTCCCTCTGTGACCCACTTGGGGTCTGACGTGGCGTGGACGGGCCTGCGCTGTGGGATAAAGCTTCCTGGGTGCTCATAATCAATGTACCAAGGGGACCATGAAGTTTGGGACTGTTGGTCTAGTGCCGTAGCCCAGCCGGATCCACTCGCCCCATGTGGTGACAGTGCGCCCCATGGTGTGCCCCATGGTGCCTGGGTACTCCTGGCAGCCCCACTCAGCACCCCACTTGGCTGCCCACCCTCGATCCCCTGCCCAGGCTTACTCTTCACAGAGGTCTGGGTTGCAGAGCTGGTAGGACAGGTGCAGGGCAGCGCTGCAGTTCACAGCACGGTCCAGCTGCCACTCGCAGGTGGAGAGGCTGAGGTAATCTGAGAAGCAGGTGGGCTTCCGCAAGACCTTCAGGCTGCCTGTGGAGACAGACGGGGACACCTCAGCGGCCAGCAGGCCAGGGCCAGACAGGCTCACGTAGGCAGCTGGAGAACGCATAGCCAGAGGCACTCACATGCCCAAGGCAAGAGGGAAACAGACCAGCCTTCCCAGGGCCAAGGATGCATGTGCCCAGCAGCCTGAGGCGGGCCCAGGGTCTGTGGGGTTCCCGGCGGGTGCAGGGTCCTTGGGGAAGGCGGGGCTGGATGCTGCTTCTGCTTAGCTTAACTCAGGTCCTAGCCCAAGCCAGGCAGGGAGGTGCTAGGAGTCCACCCTGCACTGAGGCCCCAGGCTCCAGTCCCCTGGCTCCCGGGGGGCAAAGGGCAGGGGGTGGCGCCTCCCCCTGCAGCCCCTTGGCTGGCCTGTCCAGTACTCTGGACCACCTGCTGAGGGGCTTCAGGTGCCTTCTTCCCCCACCCCCAGCACAGGGCTGACCCTGACGACCATCTCTCAGCAGGTGAGGGGTTTCCGTGCTGGGGAGGGGTTCCCCCAGCAAGGGAACATCCCCCTTCCACCCCAAACAGTCTTGGGGTCATCTTGACACCTCTTCCTCTCACGACCAGGCTCCGATCTGTCCCCATCACCTTCCTGATGGTCCCAGACGCTATTCTCCTCACCCACCCCTCCGTCGAGGCCCCCAGGCCCGCCCTGGTCCTTCTCACCCTGCAGCTAGGGGGTCTTGTGACTCCAACAGTATGTGTGACCCTGGGCTCAGGCCTCCTGGACTGGTGGCCCTGAGACCTGGCGGCCTTCTCCCTGGCTCCTCTCCTGTCCCTCTCTTGTGCCTCGCACTACTCAGCCAGCCTCAGCAGCCATGCCCTGCTCCCTGCTCCCTGCTCCCGGACTTCCGCAGAGCCCTGCATTCCGGGCTGCTCAGGTGCTGTCCCCACCCACCGGGCCCCACCACAGGCCCTACCACCCCAGCTTCCCCTCCTCCATAGGGCTAACTTCTATCACCTCCAGTGATCTTTACAATCGACCTTCTAGAATAATCCAGATTTTCAATGTCAGTGGAAGCCATTTAAAAACAAAAACACAGGCCCCGCAGGATGGCTCACTGGTCTAAAGTGCCTGCTTAGGAAAGCTTAGGTGGCTGCAGGGACCCGTTCAATCCCCGGCACCACATGCAGTGCCTGCCCTGCCCTCAGGGCAGGCTGAGCCAGCCATAAAAAATAAATAAACAAATGAAAGTCCTGAAGGAAGAAAAAAAAATAATAAAAAAATAAAATTCTAAAAACAAAAACAAAACCACAGTCAGGACAACCTGTCAGGGCTGCCCTGTCCCTCTCCCCATCACCTTCCATAAGACTGAGGATCTGTGCTGTGCTCCCCATGGGCTCCAGGACCCCAGCAGGACTTAGGAAAGGCGTGATGGGGGCGGGGGAGAGACTCACCACAGCCTGCTGCCCACACCAGAAGCAGGCCGGTCACAGGGAGCAGGAGGCGGGAGCGGAGCCACCCCATGGGGATTCGTGAGGGCGCCTGCGGAGGGAAAGGAGAGGGTTAGTGCGCGCTGCTCACGTGGCCCCGTGGCCTCAAGTCTCTGCAAGCACGGGGGGTGACAGCAGCCAGAGGCCAAGCCACGACTGCCGGCCCTGAGACACGCAGTGTCTTCCCTGTGCGCGTGTCCCGCCCACGCCAGGGCAAGCAAGCTGTGTCCCACACCTGCCCAATCACTTATAGCCATAAACACAGAGCAAGCTATGCTTGACGCTTCAGTTTCCCTCTCTGTGAAGAGCCCCCTGACAACACCTCACTGGGTATCGCAGGCGTTACAAGAGTCCTCACGGTGACTGCAACCCAGCAAAGGCTCAAGGAAGTTTAGCAGGCATCTTTTTTTTTTTTGAGACAGTTTCACTATGAAGTTCAGGCTGGCCTTAAGCTCACTTTGTAGCCCAGGCTGGTCTCGAACTCCTAACAATCCTCCTGCCTCAGCCTCACGAGTGCTGGGATTAGAAGCCTGCACTACCACGGCCGGCTCAAGCGGTCATCTTAGCCCAAGGGGCCGTGGGACAGGCACACCGGCATCCATGAGAAGTGTGTTGCTGACCATGGCGAGGACCAGGAGCCTGCAGGTGGCACCTGCCACGAGGCCTCACATGGCTGAGGGCAAACAAGTACCCTGAGCTCTCCTACAAGGACACACGTCTCTCGGGGTGCTGAGTCACCCACCCACAGGCCCACCACTGAATGCTGTCACACCAGAGAGTCTGTGTCCAGAGGAATGGGAGGTCACTCTCAGCTCAGAGCACCAGCTATCAAGTAAAATGTTCAGGGCTGGGCTAGACAGCTCACCTAGGGAGCCCTGGGTTTGAACCCCGATACCATAGGGAGACGGAGACAGGGAAAGAGAGACAGAGACAGAGAGAGAGGGAGGGAGAGGGAAAAGCAGGGCCCGGCGGAGCCCAACGTACACACGCTTTTTCCCAACACTCCTGGGACGCGGGGTCGGTTCCTTTTCAACAGCAAGGGCTGGACTACACTCCTGAGGATGCTCAGAGCGCTCAGTGCCCCTGGCATCCCTGTCTCCTTTTCTACTTCGGGATCGCATGCCAAGAAGTTACCCAGGACGCTGAGGCAGGAGAATAGCATGTTTAAGCCAGCTGGGAATCCTAAGGAAATCCCATCTCAAAATTTCAAAACAAAAACAAAAAAAAATTACAAAGGGCTGTGGATGTCACAAAGGTCCTGAGTTCAAGCAAAAGGCAGGGAGTGCAGAAGGAGGCAGGGAAGAAAGGAGGGCGAGAAAGAAGGAGGGGGGACGGGGCGAGGGAGGCCGGCAGGCAGGCAGCACTAACCAACTGCAGCCCGGGCAGCTCACGTCCAGGGGTCTGAGACAGAGGAGACCAGACCAAGAGGCCAGGGGGAGGGAAGCTCTGTTTTACCAGTGGCAGGCTCTGAGCAGCTCCCTGAAAAACTCAGGAATCCTTAATTAATTAATGGATCCGGATTAACACGGTAGTAAGAGACCTGAGCAGACGGCGCCTTCCCCTGCTGACCGAGAGCAGCGGCCACCAGCGGCCACCGAAGGTGTTGCAGGCAGCTGAAGTGGAATATTATAGGCAGCCAGACTGGGCCAGGCCCCTAAGGAGACGAGATGGAAGACAGGTGACTTCGCAACTTGGAAGGGACAGACATTCCTCTCTGGGCCAGATCGCAAGACCAAAGAGGAAGCAAACACAGCTGCATGCATCCCTAGGAACGGGCCTCAGGGATGGATATTCTAAGTAGGTATCGATCATCTTGAAAGAGCCCAAGTGAGGCACCAGCGCAGGCCACCCGTCCTGTATTCCTGCCCGCTTGCCATGTGACTCGCTTCACCATTTGGTTGGTACTGGATTTAATCAATTTCACCTGAGCAATGGCGCTTGTGATCTCATCGGCTGACCAAAGCTTTGTCCCACCTCGTGCCCACCTAAGAGAGTTCCCATGTTCTCCAGCACCTCAGACCTGCCTCACAGGTTGGTTTTAAGCTATAAAAGTCCCTGGGAGAGACAGCTTCCCGAGGACAACATGCTTGGGCCCCTCTCCTGTCCCGCTCTGGGACAGGAGCGTTGTTCCCTCGGTAATATGTTCCGCTCATAACCTTTGTGTGTTCCTAAAATTCATCCTTCGGTTTTAGGGACCACAAACTCGTCCCAGGTACCTTTCAGGTTGGGGCGTTCACTCCCCTCTATCAAGAGGACTCTGGAGTCCTAGGGGGCAGAGGACAGGGGGGCAGAGGCAGAGAGGAGTGGGGCACTGGTGGCGGGTGGCCAGGGCCAAGCCTGCAGCCAGGGCAGGACGAGGTGAGCTCAAGCTCGCTGGGAACCATGGATTCCTGCCGTGCTGGCGTCCAGAGGGACCTCACCGAGGTCTCTGGGCCAGCGCCAGCCCTGGAAGTGGCCATGTCTGACCGAGCCAGCTGCTTCTTAGGACACTTACTCCAAGGTCATGGCCAAGGTCACGCTCATTCCCAGCAGACAGCCTGCGGCAAACAGCTGCCTGATGTTGAGCCGGGGGTGTGTGTACACAGCTCAGCACCCAGGAAGCCAATTCCACCAGCTCTGCCCGGGCACCCTGCCACCTTCCCGTGGGAGAAACCCAGGCCACAGAGCCCAAGTAACTTGACACATGGCTGGTGAGAGCGCAGAGCGGAATCAGAACCCATTATGTCCATCAGGTCCTCCTAGGACAGTAAGATGAAACAAGTGAGCCAGGAAGGACTGGCCACTCTGCCTGTCCATCTCAGACATCAGTTGCCCATGTCCAGGACCAGGTAGCCCGATGAAGCACCAGAAAAGGCAAAGGGACCTTCCCGTGTGACAGGAGCCAGTACACAAACAAAACAGTCACCTGAGCCATATTAACAGAGGCCTAAGAGGCAGGACAAAGGAGGTGATGGTGCTCAGCCTACGAGTGCATTCTTTTGAAAGTAATGCTGCTATGAGAATAAAATGGGAAGTATCTGATATCCCAGAAGCCCCGGAAAGTCTTCACCTAGAAACTCCGCCCTCCTAGGCCTCAGCCTCTTCACACACTTAACAAAAGCAGAAGCATTCGCTGTAGGCCCAGTTTTCTTCTGCTTTTACATACGTGAGCTCACTTACCACGCCAAATAGCCTGTACCATTACTTCTCCCATTTGCAGGGAAGGGGACCAAGGCAGAGGTGGAGGCTTCACCTGAGGTGACAAGGCTCTGAGAGGGCTGCGGTCTCAGCCCAGCCCTTGGGCATCCTGGTCTCTTCATCACTAATTCTGCCTAGCAACTGGGGTCCTCCACACTGTGGGCTCACCAACCACCTCTGAGTATCGGATGCAAGACAAACCCTCTTCCTGGCCATGGGCATACATGGAATTTGACAACTCATTGTGTCAGGGTTCCTGGATTCCCCAGACTCTGGATCAGAGGCCTCTTCCTGGCTTTTGCAGGCCTTTTGAACAGGACAGTGGAAAAATTTTTCCAAAAGCCCATTCTGAGCCTGGCATGGTGGCACATGCCCGTAATCTCAGCATTCTGGAGGCTGAGGCAGGAGGATCCCGGTGAGTTCCAGGCCAGCACGGACTATAAAGCAAGTTCCTGTCTCAAAAAACCTAAACAACAAGCCAATGAACAAAAACCCATTCTCGGGCTGAGAAAAGCCTGGTGGTGGGGCAGTTAGGGGGCACTGTAGAGGGTCACCCCTCTGTCTTCCATGTTACGCCCCCAGAGTCACTTCTCCAGGGGAGGGAGGCCAGGCCATACGGGCTCACAGCTGTCAAAGGTCTGAGCACCACAGCTTGCCTGAGAGGGTCTCCTCTCAGAACGAAACCCAGCCCCAGGTGAGGAGAGGACGCTCGCCCAAGACCCATTCTTTTTTTGGTAGCCCTCAGGCTGGGCTCAAACTCGCAGCAAAGCTCCTCTGTCAAACTCCCATGTGTGAGGATAACAGGCCTGGAGCACCACACCCAGTTCCGGGGCCAGCACTGTGCACCCGGGCATCCAGGCCCACGAGGTGCACCTGGGGTTCCGGGGTAGGGAGGGCATCCCGTGCTGGGACTGAACTCTGGACCCTGTGCTTCCTGGGTAGGGGCTCATGCCTGTGAGCTATCTCCCGGGGCCCCTGAGGGCCATGCCTGAAATCAGAAGTGTGGAAGTAGGAGCACACGGCGGGGGTGGGGGATGCTGGGGTTCTGGGAGGCAGAGGCAGGAAGGGGACTGCATGTGGCTCTCCAAGGTGGACAAGGGGACCTTGGAGATGACAGAGCTCTTATGTGCCTTGGCTGCGGTGGTACAGGCACAAGGCTTTGCCCAAGAAATAAGGCTGTACCCAACTGGACACACACACACACACACACACACACACACACACACACACGCTGCACACACACAATCAGTTGGGGGAGCCTGGGAGTGGATCAAAGCCAGCACTCCAGCTCTGACTCCATCCTGAGTCCTGGAGGAGACCCTGAGTCTACACTAGGGCTGTCCGCAAACCGGAGCTTAGCTGTAAGAGAATGCAAAAGCCACCCAAGCCCCGCTGCCCTCTGGCCCCAGCCTGCTGTCCCCTCTCCTACCCACAGCCCGCAGGGCCCGGGTGGCCACTGACCCGAGGGCGCTCCTCGGAGGCCTTCCCACCTCCCGTGTTTCAGGTCTCGTCAGTCTCAGGCTGGCAGTGAGGTCAGGGGTGTGGATTCTCATTTGATTTCAGGATGCGGATGGCAAAGATAGAAAGATCTGACTGCAAACATGTTTTGTTTTTATTTTCAACCTCCCTAGGTCAAAAGAAAAAGGGAAAAGCAAAAGCGGTCACGGTGGATCTTGGTTGTGCATTATTTGCCTGTGAGGTGCTGGGTTTGATCCCAGGTGACACAGAAAAAAAGGAAGAAACAGCCGGGTACGGTGGCGCACGGTTGTAATCCCAGCACTCGGGAGGCTGAGGCAGGAGGATCGGTGCGAGTTCGAGACCAGCCTGGGCTACCAAAGTGAGCTCAAGGCCAGCCTCAACTGCATAGTGAGACCCTGTCTCAAAAAGACAAAAAAAAAAATAAATAAATAAATAAAAACAAAAACACATAAATAAATAAATAAACAAATAAAAGGAAGAAACGAATGCATGGAGAATGAAAAGGAAGTAAGCAACGGACTGAAGCGGGTGGCAATCCACTACTGCAGCTGACGGCCTTGATATAGAGAGACAGCTTACACATCAATAAGACTAGCATTCTTTTAAGAAAAATGGGGGTGCCAGGCCTACAAATATTCCACAAAGCAGCAGCCCACGGCCGGCACATCCTATAGCAGTCATCCTTGGCGGCTGCCGCTGCTTCCAGGAAGCTCAGAGCAGAACCTGTAAGGCAGCGATCTACCCCTGTGTGTGAGGCTGTTCTCTTCCTAGAGAGTTCTGGCTCGGGGACAGCACAGATTGGGGTCTGTCCGAGTCACGGCTTTCTCCCCAGTCCAAAGCAATGCCTGACACGTGTGGCAAGCACAGGCAATACAGATCTATTAACGATTGGTTACAGCTCAGCCATACTAAATAAAAATAACCTATTTTCAAACAGGGGTGCTAAGCCAAGAGTTTGGCTATAAAAAGTTGTTTGCTTTCTTTCTTCCTTTCCCTTTTCCTTTCTTTCTCTCCCTCCCTTCATTCCCTTTTCAGTGCTGAGGTTGGAGCCAAGGTCTCAGGCCTTCCCGGACCTCTAAAGCTGCGATACATTGGCTGCTCACGTGCCTGGACCGCCCTCCACGTGTGTGCTGTTTACACAGCGTCAGTTCACAATTCCCTGCAAGGCTGAGGCTCTCAGCTTCCCATTTTACAGGTAAGGAGACTGAGGCACAGAGGGAAATGGACGAGGCCTTGTGGTCCCAGAGCACCGAGTCTGGCTGTCTAACCTCAATGACCGTACTGCTGCCTCCCACAACACTGCAGTTCCCTAGGGGGGCCACGTCACTAGTCTGGAGGACCAAAGAGCAAAACAGAGGCCCAGAGAGGTCAAGTGGGGAGGTCAAGGTCACGGAGTTGGGAAGCAGGGGGACACAGCTGCTGGTGGAGAACTCGAGAGCCGTGGACAGCAGGGTGCAGCGGGGTGCTCCCAGCCCGCAGTCACCAGGCCTCCTGCATCTTCTCCCTCTCTGACTCCTGGGTGGTGGAGCGGGTGGACCCACAGATGGGGAGCAGCAGCTTGTGGCCAGCCGCACTAGCAGAGGAAGTCGTGGAGGCTCCGCCATCTGCTCCGGGCTGGAGTTTCCTCCACCTGTGGGCCTGCTGGCCCCAGCTGGCTGTGGGCCAGGGACACTGTGCTCTAGGGACAGCAGCCAGGCTGGGGTTCCCAGAAACGGCCGAGGCATCATATCCCACTCAGAAGGAGTGGCCACGCCCCGTGGCCTGGCTGGGACTGGCCGTCTTGCAGCCTGCTCGTGGGAGGGAGGGGCAGTTGGCAGGTCAGGACAGGGTTGACCTGCCTCCTGTTGGCTTCCAGTCTGCCCCCTTCATCACACCCTCCTGTCCACACTGGAGTGCTTCCCAGGCACCTGCTACCCGCAGCTACTACAGGCGACAACGTGCCATGCGATTGTTGGTTTATTCACTCAGTCTCCCTTTAAGAAAACCTCAGGGGCTGGGGAGATAGCTCTGTGGCACAAGCGCCTGCCTGGCAAGTGCAAGGTCGTGAGTCTGAATCCTGGTCCCGCAAAAAAGAAAGAAAGAAAGAAAGACAGAAAGAAATAAAGAAAGGAAGGAAGGAAGGAAGGAAGGAAAGGAAGAAAGAAAGGAAGAAAAGAAAGGAAGAAAGGAAGGAAGGAAGGAAGAAAGAAAGAAAGAAAGAAAGAAAGAAAGAAAGAAAGAAAGAAAGAAAGAAAATCTTGAGCAGGATGAGTGGTTGTTGGAGGGTTCTGAGCAGAAAAGAAACATAAACCAGGGCTGGCCAGATAGCTCAGTGGATGAAAATCTGCAAGCAGGCCTAGGGACCAGGGCTTCACTCAAGCAGGCCTCCACCCCCTACACCCCCCCGGGGCAGACTGCGATGGCATTAAGACTGGGTACGGTGGTGTGTCCCTGGAATTCCAGCTCTTGGCAGGCTGTAAACAGGTGGATCACTAGAAATCCAGAAAAGAGAACTCAGGACAGAACAGAACCTGTGCTGTAATATCCTGTAACTCAGTGGTTTCCCAAATTTCTGTTCAAGGAGATCAAGGGACCACAGAGGAAAGGGATTGAAGGTAAATAATGTGCCGAAGGAGAGTCACCTGGAGAGAAAACATTCTCTCGGGCTTTCACAGACAGCAAACTGGTCAAGCAATGGCCGTGACTCATCCAGACAGCTGACACCAACAACAGTTCTACAAAGTACTGTACAGGGTTCCAAAGTAAATCCTGAGGGGATCTGACTGACCTTGGGAGATACAAAAACTACATGTTTTGTTATACAGGTCTTGCTATAACTTGCCCTTAACTACTCAACAGAAAAATTTAAACATGACACATAAAACCTAAAGGTAGTTTAGTATGCTGAGCTGTAAAAGGCTCTAATCAATAGCTTCCAACATTGCTGGTTTCACCAGTAACCCACTGCAATTACAGAACATTTGACTATGTATACAACCAACTTCTTTTAGATCAAAGAGAAGAAATCTATTGTACCAATAATCATTAGAAAATTTATCATGTCAGGGCTGGGGAGATAGCTCCGAGGCACAAGTGCCTGCTGGGCAAGTGCAAGGTCGTGAGTTCGAACCCTGGTCCTACCAAAAAAAAAAAAAGAAAATTTATCATGTCTACACCCTGTGCTCTGTATAACTATAAGGACAACAATATGCATTGTACCAATTGTCTTGAATATACTACTAACATGTTTTGAAACTGTCACATTGTAATTTCTTTTAACCAGTAAAAGTTATTTATTTTATTTTTATTTTTATTTTTTTTGGAAGTTGAACTTCATTTATTTTTTTTGTTTCATTTTTTTTTATTGTTTAAATTTAACAATGGTTGTATTACATATTTTCATCATCAGATCAGTTTAGATTAATACATATAGGTATATAAGATTGATCAAACAATTAAACATTAACCTTTCTAAACCCACATTACCTTTTTTTTTTCTTTTCCCCTTTCTTTTCTTTGAAAGTTGACATATTGCATATTGTCCTCACAATCATTCTACAGAGTACAGTGTGTGGGCATGACCCACCTCCCTATTGATGTGGCTTAGAAAAATTAAAAAAAAAAGGAAAAGAATATACTTCTCTTTGGACTATGTAATTTCTTATTAAAAGTAAAAAAAAAAAAAAAAAAAAAAAAAAAAAAAAAAAAAAA
>PVJA010030224.1:0-15029 GCA_004027025.1 Myocastor coypus | reverse complement strand
CCGCATCATGCCGGAAGGGTGGACTTGCCGCTTCCCAAGTCCGAGAGAGGAGGAGGGGACAGCACCAGAGGAAAGGCATGAGAACACTGTGCTCCGAAGTGCAGGAGTCCCGGGAGACTGGGAAGGCAGGCCCTGCCCTGGAAGGCCAAGCGTGTGCATGCACGCGTGGGTGAGGCGGTGTCGCGTTCTTGGGGGAAGGGGCGCTGGCGGAGGTCCTAGGTCCCTCCTTGGGGATACAGGTGGCTACTCCTATTTTACGGACTCTTGAAGGTTCTTAAGAAAAGGAGTGGTTCTGGGAGGGGGCGGAACAGCTGCTTGCTGGGGGGCCTCGCTGTGTGCACAGCAATCCTGCGGCTGCGGGCAAGGGGGCGCTCTGGGAGCAGAGTCCGCTGTCAACTGCGGTGGCTCTGCCTTGCAGTGAGGCTGCGAGGTGTGACACAGGGTGGTGAGTGGACAGAGGTCCTAGGCCTCCTTCACAGGCCTCAGGAAGGCCAAGGCCTGCAGGAGGTGCCCTCACGGGGACAGGCTGCCACCACAGGCCATGGCCACTGTTGAGCCACGCAGATATGTGTGGGGGCTACAGACAGGTGACCGGGTCCTTGGGAGACACCGAGGCAACTTCTCGCAGAGACCAGGAAGGTCAGTTGGCTTCAGAACATTCCAGAAGCCCCAGGGAGGAAGCAGAGGGGAAGCAGCTGGGGCCCAGATGCCATCCTATGCTCTGGGTAGGAGCTGGCCGTGGCAGCTCCTTGCACTCCCACCAGGGCCAGTGTCCCTCAAGTAGCACCCGTGACGGGTCCCTGCATACTCAGCCATCCTCCACCTGCTGTCTAGGCCCTGCTGGACCCCAGCTCTCACGGGCCATGGGCTGGGCCTCTCTGTCCTTCCCTGCCTCCCTGCACCCAGCTCAGTGCCTGGCACAGTCTGTGGCCTCCGAGAGCGGAGAATGCGCCAGGCCCCATGGGGATAGCCACACTACCGAGGTGGGAATACAGTTCTGAGAGTTGGAATTTTCCGCTCTCGCTCCAGGGTAAGCACTGCTCAGTTCTGGCTCTGAATCCCCTTGATGGCCTGAATGCCCGGCGGGGACCTGGGCTGACCTCCACAGAGCCGGCCCCTGGGCATCGCGGCCACGGCCACTCCTTGCTGCCCTGAGAGAGCACATATTCATCAGGCGCCAGGGCACTGATTAGATTTGGGCTGTCTCGGTGAAGGTCCTGGCTCCCAGGGGCCTTGCCTGAGCTCTGCAGAAGGCTCTCCCTGCTCCCAGATAGGCCACAGCCCCTGGAGGTCATTTCTTAGGCCCTTCTGCCCCAAGAGTCCACCTTGACCTGGACTCAGCCCTCAGAGGAAAAGCTGACCCTTAGTGCCGCCAGCCCACATGCACCGCAGGTGTGGTTAACACCAACCCATTTTAGAGATGGACAAACCAAGGCCCAGAGAGTTTTGGGAACCTGTATGAGATATTCAGTGAAAAAAAAGGGAGGAGCTGGGGTCTGAGCCCCAGCCTCTGGCTCTGGGCCCTCCCGATAGCACCTGGCTTGAAGGGAGCAGCCAGGAGCTGGTCCTCTTCGATGCTTCGGTTTGCTCCTCCTGTAAAGCGCAGCATGGAAAATGAATCCCAACACTACCCCTGCACAGAGGGGAACCTCAGGCTCAGAGGAGCCCAAGACGTGCCCACAGGATCAGCTGGAAAGTGGCCAGGCTGGGACCTGCCTGGGTCCCCTGCCTTCACACCTGCCCTGCCTCTGTGGGTAGATCTGCCCCAGCACTGAGCAGGTCTTTGCTCCGAGGCACAGCCAAGCTAGCAGCACTGTCTAGGCACAGTGGGGATCGCCCCGTTGGCAGGCAGACAGGCAGGGCCAGGAGGGAGGCGCTCTGTCTCATTCTACCTACGGTGTCACCCTACTGCTCCTAGCCCTCCGGGGGGGCCCTGCAGGCACAGGGGCCTCCTGTGCAGATGGGAGCCACAGGGTACCTCACACACAGGAGCAGGACGCTGGAACCAAGCGCAGGCACCACCACGTCTGACCCAGAGACCAGGCAAGCAGGGCCTTCTCAGACGTCGCATCTGTGGGAACAGGGCCACACCCTGGAGGGGAGAGGGGGAGGTTGAAGAGGAAAGGACACCATGGCTGGGAGGGAGAGCCCTGGAGCAGCATGGACACGGCAGACGGCAGAGGCTGCGCTCTGATTACCCAGGAAATGATGATGACTGGGTGGGTTACGGCAGGCCTCACAGGCACACGCTGCAGCAGGCAGACTAAGATCAGCAAGACTGCCCCGGCTCTGCCCCTGGACAAATGGAGACAAATTGACCTCACAGGTAGGAATCAGGGCGGCGGCGCTCTTGTGTTCCTTTGTGGAAACGCACAGAGCTCAGTGGTCTAAGCGCCTGCCTGGCAAGCACAAAGACCCGAGTTGGATTCTCGGTAGCACATGTCGTGCCTGTCCCCAAACCCTGGGTGCACAGTGCTGGCCACTTCAGCCGGGCCTGGTGGTGCATGGCTGCGATCCCAGAGCCGGGGAGGCTGGGACAGGGATCAGTACAAGTCCGAACTGCACATCAAGACCCATATCAGGGGCCAGTGAGATGGCTCAGCGGTCTAAAACACCTGCTTAGGCAAGCGCAGACAACTGCAGGAACCACAATTCAATCCCTGGTTGGGCTGTGCCAGCCCCATCCCCAAAGCAGAGCAGGCTGAGCCGGCCATCATATTACAAAAAAAAAAAAAAAAAAAGACTATCAAAGCAACAAAAATATAAAAAGAAAATGCATGGAGCTTTCTTTCTCTACCCATGCAGAAGTGGAGATTGAAAGGTAGACCGCTGCTGCCGTGGTACGCGGCTGTCATCCTGGCCCCTCAGAAGGCTGAGGCAGGAACCAACATTTGCAGCCAGCCCAGGCAACAAGGGAAGACTCAGTCTCTAAATAGAATAATGTGAAGCCAACTTACAGACTGCAAACCAAAACAAAAAGATTGACTGATTGATTGATTGATTGATGGTCTTTTTGAGACTGGGTCTCACTATGTAGTTCAGGCTGGCCTTGAGCTCACTTTTGTAGCCCAAGTTGGTCTCAAACTTGCACCGATCCTCCTGCGTCAGCCTCCCGAGGGCCAGGATGACAGGCGTGTACCACCTCACCTGGCTAAGGGCATCTCGATTTGCAAATGTTGGAAAATAATTCTAGTGGCCCTGCAGCACCACACATGTACTTGTGGGCAGAGGCAGAGGACCCTCAGATGTGAGAGGACCCTCAAGAGAAGAGGGCAACGGAAGACACCATGGCCGGGCCAGGCATGGCGCCCCCAAAGTGGAGGGCAGCCCTGGCCTACTCTCCCCCAAAGCTGTCCCACCCTCAGGTGGCCGGTTGCCATAGCACTGGGCCCTATACTCCTGACCAAGAACATGCTGGAAGCCCAGAGCCCTTCCCGCTGGGGAGGGCAGGAGTGCCAGGGCCAACCTGCCCCTGCCAGTTTGTGTGCTGCGGCGCTGAGGATGGAACCAGGGCGGAGCTACAGACATCTCTGGTCCTTTAAAGAAAAAAAAAACAAAAACAAACTTTTAAATCTTGAAACAAGATTTCACTAAATTGGCCAGGCTGGGCTCAAACTTAAGATCCTCCTGCTTCAGCCTTTGGCGTGCTGGGGGTACCGGCCTGCGCCCCCATGCCCAGTGCTGAGTGCCACCTTTGGGATCTGCGCCCTCACTTCACCCTGCTGCTGTCCCAGTGGCCATGAAGAGCACCGCTGTCTCACAGCACTCAGGCTGCCTCCACCGCCTGGTGGCAGCAGCGCCGAGGCTCAGGGCCCCTCTGAGGACCTTCCGGGCACACACACATGCCTCTCCCTCGACCTACCTGGTGGCCCTGATGCCACACCCCTCTCTTTCCTGTTCACAGTGAGCTGAGCCCGCTGCTTCTCTCTCTTGGCGAACGCAAAGTCCCTCCAGGCAAGGAGTGGGTCTTACTCACATACCATGCCTGGCAGAGGAGGCTCCCGGGGCAGCCAGCTGGAGTCACAGACGCCTCTGGGCGGCCACCCCGCCCCCACACATAGCCCGGGCTGGTGCGCTCCCACCCCCAGGCCTTTGCACGGGCTGTGCTTGCCGCCTGCAACAACAGCCGGGTGTTTGCATTCGGTGGTGCGTGTTCTGGGGTCACGCACAGCTCTTTACACTCATGATCTATTTACCTGCAGTGCTGGAGATGAAGCCGGAGCCTCACGCACACAAGCTGAGCCCTCGACCCCTAAGCTACATCCCAGCCCCAATTACCCTATTTATTTTCACAAAAACCCTGACAGAAAGGGCAGGCTCTACCCTTATTTTTATAGGTTAAGAAACTCAGCTCCGGCCCAGTCAAGAAATGGGCGAGGGAGCTGGGCGAGGTGGCGTAACCCCAACACTTGGGAAGCTGAGGCAGGATTGGTGCGTGTTTGAGACCAGCCTGGGCTACAAAAGTGAAAGTTCAAGGCCAGCCTGAACAGCATAGCAAGAACCTGTCTCAAAAAGACAAAAAAAAAAACGACATTAAGATTCCTTCTTGTACCAGTGAGAGAGGCAGTCGCCCAGAAGTCACAGAATAACAATGCCAGGGTTGGAGATACGGCTCACGAGCGAGGTGCCTGCCTGGCAAGTGCAAGCGTATGAGTTTGATTCCCAGTACCCAAAATAGAACCCCCCCCCCCCCAAGAACAGCAATGATAGAGAGGCAAAGAACCCCTTCACCACTATCGGGAAACTTAAACACTCCAACCTCCAACCACTAAAGGAATCGGTGCGGAGATTGCTCCAGAAGTTAAAATGAGAAATTTCCTACGACCCAGCCATTGGCCTCCTGGCTATCTTCCCCCAAGGAGCTAAAGACATTCTACGACAGCAGTATGAGCCTGTCCATGTTCACGACAGCGCAATCGTAATAGCCAAGTTGCGTCTGAACGCTCACAGCACGCGACGCAGCACTCCAGGGCCAGACATTTGCAGGGAAATAGAAACACCTGGAAAACAGCGATGAAGGCGCCTAAATTACCACGTGAACGTGGCAAAGCACACAGTGAACGAACACAAGGATGAACAGAAGAGGCGGGGAGGGGGACAACTGTTGCAAATGGCACCTGGTTCTGAAGTCCCGGGGCGCAGGGGGACGGAAGAGCTGTGCCCTTGCAGGGACAAAGGGCCACGCGGATGTAAACCCCGCAGGAGCTGAGAAGCAGCCAGAGGGCTTCAGGGGGCGGGGCGGGGAGGGAGATGGGAAAGAAGTCACGGAGAAACAGTCGCCGTCCCCGCCGTGCAAGGACTCCGAGGTAGGAGGCGCAGGCCTCATAGTGCTCCAGCGCAGCAGACCAGCTGGGTCAAAGTCCTGCACCTTCCGGCTGGAGGAAGCGCACTGCAGGGGGCGGGGAAACCGACCCGTGAGGAAGGCGAAGGCAGGGAAGCCGCTGGGCAGCGCTCTGAGCAGGACTTCACGTCACCAACCGGCTTACGTGTGAGGCTGCCGGGTTTGGGGCTTGACCTTTGTCCCGAGATGGGCAGCCCTGAGGCCTGCGACCCGGGACGCCTCAAAGGACAAGGTGAGGCCACAGCTGAGGACTTTGGTTCCAACCCCAAGGAACTAAAAGGAGGCCACGGTGGCAGGCGCCACACCCCTACAATTTGAACCTAAAGATAAGGCGATTCTCCTCACTGACACAATTTCCTACTTGGGAAAATATTTCCCAAGGTCATGCTAGGTTCAGGATCCTCTTCCTTTGTTTGAAAACCAAGTAAATACAGGCTGCTCAGAGAGAAAGTTTCTTGGCCAGCACCTAGAGAACCACAAATTCTTTGAGAAGGGTTGGATCCTCCTGGAGCCCCGAGTTTACTTGTCTCATTTATTTAAGCCTTCACTGTCCATTTGTTTGGTGCGAGATTTGCTGAGGGATTTTTTTTTTGGGGGGGGGGGGACTAGGGTTCAAACTCACGGCCTTGCATTTGCCAGGCAGGCACAATGGAGCTATCTCCCCAGCCCCTCCCTGACCGATTTTTTTTTTAATGTATTTAGTACAGAGTCCCATTACACAGCTCTGACTCGTGGTGATCCTCCTGTCTCAGCCTCCCCAGCGCTGGGATTGCAGGCCTGCGCCACCACAGCAGGACTCAATGGCCAGCTCAGTGCACCCCAGGGCAGGGCCAGCGCAGCATGTGGTGCTGGGGATTGAACCCTGGTCCCTGTGCTTGCTTATACAGAAGCTTAGTCTGCTGAGCTATCTCACCTGCCCAGGGATTACTATTAATCTGTAAAGTAAAAGCCCAGCAGAAGCAGGGGGTGCAACTAGCAGCTTCTTGATGGCAGCGGAAGATAAATCAGGCAGAGAACAGTACACAGACCTAGAAGACGGATCCCTAGGATCAGCAATCCTGAACTGGTAGATTCAGTGCAAGAAGACTAGAAGAGACAACGCAGGAGGATCGAGCCTTTTTCAACCATAAGGTGAACATTCAGAAAACGTGACCAGAAAACCCTAGCAAGGCCTCAGTCCATTCTCCGGCATGATACAGAAATGATGAACTCCTGTGCCCAGATTTGGAAATCTACAAAAATGGTGACATCAAGAGCGCATCCACCTGCCTCATACTTCAAAGTCATGGGACACTTAAAAAAAAAAAAATTTTTTTTTTTAAATATTTTGGTACCAGGAATGAAGCTCAGGACCTTGCGCTTACTGGGTAGGCACTTACGCCATTGAGCTATATCCCTGACCAGAGTGACTGAGAAATGGGAGCAGTGAGGTGCAGAAGGGTTCGGTGAGACTTGTAGAATGAAGCCAACGCGGCCACAAAGCCTGAAGTAGAGTTACCAGGAGACAAGAAAGACTGGCCCACCCTTTCACCGTAGGTTTGGCTAGTAAGTTTGCTACGCGCTCCCCTCCCCCATCTGCCCCGTGGCTGCTACAAAGCAGGATGACAGGTTGCATCACCAGAGGTACATATTCCATATCCAAGGAGGTGACAGCCTCCTTCTCCAACTGGGAAGGCAATGGGCTTTAACAGGCATTCTGACCAAGTGGAACCATGTCCAAGGCCGGACTGAATGAACTCCGGACGGTCGCCCACGTCAGAACACCTGAGATAATCCCAGTTGTAGAACTGGAAAAAGAGATCCTGAGGTAGAGAGGAGGGATGGCCCCTGAGGCCCCTAGAAAGCTGTTTTCCAGTGAGTTCTGCTCAGCAGGCAGGCGCGCTCCTGGGAGGCCCAGCTCCTGGGTGGGGGCAGGGCTCAGCAGGCTGGAACCTCCTCCCCGGGGAGTTTCGCTTCTCCTTTAGAAGGCGATGACATCTCGGCAGCTGCCTCGGGAAACCTCGGCCTCACCCCGAGTTCCCCAAAATGGTTCAGGGTGCCTGGACGCCCTGGGCTTGTGCAACAGATGTCCTGTGTCCAAGCCGTCCTCCTCCGCGGGACTGGCTCGCCGGGAGCTCTGGGGAACCCATTTCCAGGCTGGAGACCGGAGGACACCCACGCACCCCAACCCCCAGCCCCACCTCCTGCTGCGCACAAGTCCACAGTCAGGGGCAGGGCCCTTGGCTCAACAACCACCCATAAAAGCAGGGGGTCCCCATACCTGGGGGGCTGGGGTGGGGTCAGTAATCAGCCGGGGCAGGCACCAAGAATGCCAGCTTCTTTTCCCTCCCTCCCTACTAGAGACTGAACCCACGGCTTTCGCACAGATCTGCATCCTTAGCCCCGTTTAAATTGTAAGGCGTGGTCTCACTCCCTGCGTTGCTAAATGGCCGAGGCTGAGCTAGAACTCGAAATCCTCCTGCTGCAGCCTCCCAGCGCTGTGGGAGTAAAATTGTGCACTGCCACACTTGGTGGGCATTTAGCTTTTAAGCGCAGCTGTCATCGCGTGTAAAAACGGTGGCGAATCTTTACAAAATCAATGCCGACGGTAGCAGCACGTTGGAGATAAGCTTTGGCAGCGTTTATGTAAACTGGGACGCACAAAGCAGCGCACTTACTCTACAGCTGCATCTGCCTCCATCTGTCTACTGAAAATCAGGACTAGTACCTCTTTTTGTTAATGTAAGAGCAGTATTTATAAAGATCAAAGCCAGCGGTGAAAGCGGAAAGCCTTGGGGCTTCCAAGGGCTCATCTGTACAGGGCTGCGAGACCCTAGACAACTTCCTGAACTTCTCTGTGCCACTTCTGTGTCACTCCACCTGCGACATGTGGCAGCACCTGCCTCGCAGGGATGTGGGACAGGCGGAATGAAATGATGCAAATACCAGACGCCGGCTCACTTCCGGCCTCTCTTCCTGCGCACGCCTTCCGGCAGCTCCTTCCAGCCCACCAACTTCCTGGCTGCAGGCCGAGCACCCGCCTCGTTCTTACCTGGATCTTTGCGCCTGCTACCCCCTCTCTGTCCCATTCCCCCGCTGCCTGATTGGTTCCCAACTCCAAAGCTACCTTCCCAGCGTCACCTGCCACATGCTCCGGTCTGCTCCTCAGGGACCCGTACTGGGTGGGCAGTGGTTGTGTCCTCCTTTGCTGAGTGAGCCCGAGCCCCTGGCCTGGGACTGGTGCCCAAAGACTTGCAGGCATGGACTCAAGGTGGCTAGGCAGCCTCTGGCCCAGTCCTGGTATCTGGACCACTTCCGGGCCTTGGACCACTCCTCACCCCTGGACTACTACTTCCAGGCACTGAACCACTCCCGGTCCCTTAACCATTTCCGCTTCTCCCCTACCCTGTCCAGATGTGCCCTCCTGAGAGTGAGTCCTCACTGCCCCTGGGCCCAGGGCTCCCTCCGGATTTCTCAGCAGGCCAGGGCAGGCCAGGGGGCCCTGGGGGCCCTGTGCTCATGAATGAGTCAGGAGAAACCAAAACCTCAGAGCTGACAGCTCTTCCTTCCTGGAAAGGCAGGAGCCTCAGAGCCCACAGCCCTTCATGCAAAGGCAGCAGCGGAGCGTTTCAATGGCATCATCCGGGGATGAGGAAGCACCTGGAAGCGGGATCCTCCTGCTCTGCATGAGACTCCTTGCCTGGACCCCACCCCACCCCCAGGCCTCTTGTCTCTCCCAAGGCCACCTCCTCTGAGCGGAGCTCACCCTTCTGCCACCCTCTCTCAGACACTGTCACCACCTGACAAGATGATGCCAGCCAAGTCCCCCGCCAGGCAGGTCTCGTATTCACAACCACTCGGGTGGTGGCAGAGGGTGGGAGTCATCGCCACGGAGCCTGCCCTCAGCCTGGGCCACAGCTGGCTTCCAACTCAGTTATGGAAAATTGTCAGGTTCAGAACCGGTGAGCTTCGACATGGGAGCTCAAGGCTGTGTGTATTTGTGCATGAGCTGTTAGGCCCCTACCAGGGCATTCAAGTGACACCCATTCATCCCAGATGCCATCAGCAAACAAAGGGAGTCTCAGGATAAGCGACAGCCTCCAGGTTGCAGTTAGAGAGCAGGGGGCCCAGGTCTAAGGAAACTGGGACCCCTGGCTTTGAGCCTGAATCCATCTCTCCACCTCAGGCTCAGAGACCCAGCCAACAGCCCGATGCCAGGTCCTCAGAAGGGCGAACCGCAGGTCTCCACAGGGCGCTCCGGGTGGGCTCAAGAGAAGACAAATCTGAGCAACCTGCCAGCAAGCCCAGGGTATGGACAGTGTGGCCAAGGGTGCCAGGCATGTCTCCACAGTGCCTGCTGGCCCTCGGCCACGAGAACATGGGGAGAAGGGCAGTGGGTTCGATTCCCTCCGTGTGTCACTCAGAGGTGGACCTCAGACAAGGCCACTAAGCACACCCCCCGAGTCTCAGTTTCCTCAAAACCTGCAGAATGAGTCAACTCAGTCCTGTCTGCTGGAGATCATAGGTCAGAACAATAAAGATACATTTATTGAGCGGACACAAAGTGCTTCTTACACACTTGCTGAAGTTTGGTGTGTGTTTGACAGAAGTCAACTCAGGTAACCGTAATAGTGGAGTATAAAGTAGTCCCTAGAATGTCACAAACCAGAGACTGAGGTTCTGAGAAGCGAGGGTTCACAGCAAATTAAGTAAAGCCAGCATTTGAACCTGGTCATTCTTGCTCTGGAATCATTTTAGACTTTCAAGCTGCATGGAAATCTACTGTGGACTTACTATGTGCTGAACCTACTATGTGCTGGACCATGACGTTGTGGACCTGCGAATTCCCACGTGAGGAAACTCAGCCAGCCAGGGGGCTCCCGTCCACGCCCTGACTCCCTGGACACGGGAAGGTGGACGGAGGCTAATTCTCGCCTGAGGAGGGGGTACTTCTTACTCCTCCGCGCCTCCATTTCCCGCCCGCCCCTTAACTCCTAGCAGCTGGAAGCTGTGGGGCTTTAGAAACGCCTCCTCAGCTCCTCCCAGATTCTGCAGCCCTGGGATCCTGTTGTACCAGACAGAGTGAGGTGTGGTGGGACACACCTGGAACTCTGGCGCTGAATTCTGGGAGACCGAAGCAGAAGGATTTCACATTTGTGCCCAGCCTGGGCAGCTCAGTAACTTAATAAGACCCTGTCTCATTAAAAAATAAAAATAAAGGGCTAGGGATGTAGCTCAGTACAAAGGCCCTGGCTGGCTTCAATCTCCAGGAACACACCACACACACACACACACACACACACACACACACACACACACACACACCCCACAGATGAGTCACTGCATATGCTGCAGACCTTCAGGCCACCCCAGACCTGACCTGCTGGAAACTGGGTCCTCACTCACTGGGGCTTTCCTCTGGGCGCCTCCCAGTGGCTCCCTCCAGATTCGGCGGGAGAAACCCTGGCATTCGCACTGGGCCTCTGTGGCTCTTTAAACGGCGAGCTCCACCGTGCCTGGCGGCTCCCCGCCACACCCAAGGCCTCCAGGGCTGGCCCCTCTACCCCTCCTAGGCTCCCATAGCTCCTGGCCTGTCTTCCAGCTCCTGTCCACACTGGGCTGGCTTACTGCTCAGGGAGCCCCCGCCCCCACCTGTTCGTCTCTGCTCCGCTCTGGGGTCTCCTTCCCAAAGGAAATGATTACGGGACCTGCTGTGGTCCCCCAGCCCCAGCCGCACTCCTTGCTTGTGGCCCTGGAAGCACTCAAGCACTCGCTGTCGCTCAGTGCCCCCGGGAGGGGGGTCCCCCATCTGTACTCGGGGGCTGCCTGGCTGAGTCCCAAGAGGCCTGGGCAGGACTCTTCTACTCCTCTATGCTGTGGAACAACCTGGCCAGAACACACTGGTGTCTCAGTTTCCCGCTTTAAGACTTGAAGATAGGACTAAGGTCTTATCACATACCCAAGACTCCAAAAAGGCCACTGTAGCATAGCAGAAGCCGCACCTCCCAGCAGGCTGAGGGAGGGCAGCGACCAGATCCAGGCAGGTTTAGAGCTGGCCGAGGCGGGGAGGTGGGGGGCAACCTCTGCGTCGGTCAGCGCTCAATTTTCAAAAGTAAGAGCTTGATCTGCTGGCTTATTCACTGAAAGCGGGAAAGGGCCTGGAAGTCTCTTGCACAACTGCCTGGAGAATCAGCTTATGTGGCTAGTTTCACACCATCCGGCGATGGACAGCCCCGGGATGCACCCCCGCGCCCGTGGGCGTCACCTAGCGCGAGTGACTAACCTGGGCCTGGGCGGTAAACTGCTTGTGGTTTCACTCAGAACACTTTCTGCCATGGGGACACAGCGCGAACAAAGTCCCAGGACGCGATCTCGGCAACAGGGTCGACCCAGGGCCTGGAGCGTGCGACCCGAGTTGGCCCTGCCTTGAGTCGCGGGCTGCCCCGACCTGGCGCCCGGGGTACCTTTTCCAGGACCGATCCCGAGCCGCACTCCCTCTCACTGCCTGCCAGCCTCCCCGGGTCTCCGGTCGCCCAGACCCTCAAACGCATGGCCTCTGCGAATCCCGGAGCCCGCTGCAGTCTCGGTCCGCGCGGACCGGGCGGGCGGCGTCCCCTGCTCACAAGGGCCGGGGCATCCCCGGGTTCCCTCAGCCAGGAGCCCGAGCCTTTCCCGGCTCCTGCCGCGTGCCCGGGAGGTCGCCCTCCGCTGCAACCGCGCACGGCCCCGTCCCTACCTGAGCGCCCCTGCTCCATTCGCCGCCGCGTTGCCGGAGCGCGAAGAGGGCGACCTAGGTCGCAGGGCAGCCCGGCGCCGCTCGGGGCTTTCCTGGGCTGCTGAGGCGTCCGCCCTCTCGGCCGGCTTCCTGAGCCCCGCCCTTAATTTGCATGCCCCGCCCCACACCCCTAGTATTTGCACGCTGCAGCCTAGCCCTGTATCTGCACGCCGGGTCCTTTTATTTGTATGCACCGCCCCCGCTGCGCGCCAGGCCACGCCCCCGAGGAGCCCAGCCCTGCAGCCCTGCACCCTAGCACGATTGCAGCCTAGAGCTTGCAGTGGCTCGTGGGGGCCTTCTCTGCCCTTCCCGCGGGGTCCCTGGCCTCTGTCTGTGGAGGGGCCTGGAGCTGGGATCGGAGGGCCGCACTACTCAAATCCTGCCTTTCCAGCGGCGCGTCTTGTAAGCACCATTGTGTGGCCCACTTCCAGAAATGTTTACTGAACGCCTGTGCTAGCAAACTGCCAAGGCAGCCTCCCAGCAACGGCCAGCACATCTGCCAGGCCCTGTGCTGCAGAGGCGCTTCACACGTGGGCACATGCAGTCTTTGAGATTACCCAGTGAGAGTGTTAGTCGGTGGTCACCCTGCTTACAAGTGGGGAAACTGAGGCACGGAGCCGCTAAGAAATTTGCTCGGAATCACACAGTACTTAGGCCAGCAGTTCTCACCCAGTGGGTAGCGACCCCGGTGGGCGTTGAACGACCAAAACACAGGGGTCGCCTAAAGCCATCAGCAAATACTTACTTCCGATGGCAAAGTGTTTCTGGTAATAAGCCTCCAGGGGTGGGGGAGATAGCTCCATGTCACAAGTGCCTGCCTGGCAAGTGCAAGGTCATGAGTTTTAACCCTAGTCTCTCAAAAAGGAAAGAAAAAAAAAAAGCCTCCTGAGAAAATACCCTGTAGGTAGGCAGCTCAGGAGGTCATGGGAGACCTCTTACAGAGGAGACCAGCAGCAGCGAACCTGAAGAGGACCTTAGGGAGGCAGGATATCAGGAAGAAGCCAGGGCAGGGGCAGAGCAGGGCTTGACTCCATTGGTATACTGGAGCTACTGCAGAGAAGGGAAAGAGGTAAGCATGGAAATGCAGGTCTGCTCTGCAGGCAGGCTGGGCGCCGGGGAGGAAGGAGCCCTCAGTCGGAAGGAGCAATTTTATTTATTTATTTATTTATTTATTTATTCATTTATTTATTTATTCATTTATTTTTGAGACAGGGTCTCGCTATGCAGTTGAGGCTGACCTTGAGCTCACTTCTGTAGCCCAGGCTGGTCTCGAACTCGCACCGATCCTCCTGCCTCGGCCTCCCGAGTGCTGGGGTTACAGGCGTGCACCACCACACCCCCGGCGGAAGGAGCAATTTAGAGCTTTAGTTTGAGGGAGCAGCAAAGCGGCTAGTGAGCGCGAGGCTTGGTACTTGGTGGCGGGGAGCATTCTACCAGGCGCTCCCTCTGCCAGCCCGACTGTGTGTCGCGCACCCCAGGATGGGTGCAGACACAACGCCAACAAAAGCCTTGCTGTCCTCAAGACATCTCAGAGGATTCCCTGTGCATTGACTTCCGGAGGAAGTGGCCCCTGGAAGTAACTGAAGGGAGAGAGATGAGGAGAGTGAGTGACAGTCCCCCAGGACCCAGGGCCTGGGGGTCTGGCTGGAACAGGGAAGGGGCTGAGTAAAAGCGGCGCAGGCCGAGGGCCCAGGACCGGAGGCCTGGGGGAGGCTTCTGAAAGCTGGTGGACTCCGTCCCACGGCAGGCCCCACTGTGACCCAGACCCACTCCCACCTGCACACACCCCTTTTACCTCCCCCCAGTTCAGCCTGGCAGGCTCCCCCTGGAAAATCAAGAGCATCTTCGGCTCTGCGCCTGAATGTTGTCCGCTGCAGTCACCTTAGGAATGTGCATCTGGTCCCCAACTCGGCTCCCGGCCTGTGTTCTAGCTCATCCTTGTTGGCCAACTTACTCCCACGTCTACCTGCCAACCTGGCTTCCTGCTGGCCGCACCGTGACTTGGGCAGCAGGACTCGCCTTCCCTTACTCCTCCTCTACTCTGAAAAGCAGAGAGAATTCTAAACCACCACACAGCACTGCACTGAGGGGAAAGAGCCAGGCGCAGAGCAAAGTGCTTACGGCTGGGTGTTGGTCATCTGTTGACAATTCCAGAACGCTGGGAGGCTGAGGCCGGGGAATCGTCAAGCTCAAGCCTGTCCCGGGCAATGTACCAATCTGAGCAGTACTCTGTCTCCAAATGAAAAAACGAGGTGCTGGGCGTGGTGGCGCACGCCTGTAATCCCAGCACTCGGGAGGCTGAGGCAGGAGGATCCACGTAGGTTCGAGACCAGCCTGGGCTACAAAAGTGAGCTCAAGGCCAGCCTCAACTGTACAGCAAGACCCTGTCTCAAAAAGACCAAACAAACAAACAAAATAAATAAACAAGGGCTGCTAAGATGGCTCAGCGGTCTAAAGCGCCTGCTTAGGCAAGCTTAGGCAACCACAGGGACTGTGGTTCAATCCCCGGCACCACATGCTGTGCCAGCCCCAGCCCCAGGGCAGGCTGTGCTAACCATAACATTAAAAAAAAAAAAAAAAAAAAAAAATTAAAAGACAAGTCAAGGGCTGGGTAGCTCCATGCAAAGGCCTCAGTGCAATCACCAGGATGAAGGGGGAAAAAGAACTTCCAAGAAAGGCCGGGGTGTGATAGGTGTTGAGTACAGGCTCGTATGACAAAGATGAAAAGCAGGGAAATCAGACCTTTTCCTTCTGCGTCTGGTTGATTGTGAAAGGAGGCTCCAAAGACTGCTGATAAGATCTGAAAGAGCTGCGCAGATGTGGTCAGCTGTGGTCCGACATCTGGGAAATCTGGTGGCAGAGAGAAATTACGGGAACCCTGCCTGCGCCTCTGCAACTTCTCTGTAGGTCAGAGGTTATGTCAAAATAAAAAGC
>PVJA010030223.1:0-25937 GCA_004027025.1 Myocastor coypus | reverse complement strand
TTTTTTTTATTGAGAAAGCTCTAGTGATATTTTTAAAGAAATTTGTTTGTTTCTATTTCATCTAAATTTTCAAATTTATTGGCACAAAGTTATATTTCTTTATTACCTTTTTTGGATCAAAAGATCTATAGCAATGTCTTATTTTCCACTTTTGATACTGATCAATGGTATCTTTATTCTTTTTCCTGATCAATCTGGTTAGTATTTTATCAGCTTATCATTTAAAGAAATTTGTTTGTTTCTTTTTTTTTGGCTTTTTTGAGACAGGGTCTCTCTATGTGGTTCAGGCTGGCCTTGAGCTCACTTCTGTAGCCCAGGCTGAACTCGAATTCATACCGATCCTCCTGCCTCAGCCTCCCGAGTGCTGGGATTATAGGTGTGCGCCACCACACCCGGCTTTGTTTGTTTCAATTTCATCTAAATTCTCAAATTTATTGGCACAAAGTTGTATTTCTCTATTACTTTTTTTGGATCAAAAGATCTATGGCAATGTCTTATTTTCCACTTTTGATACTGATCAATGGTATCTTTATTCTTTTTCCTGATCAATCAGGTTAGTATTTTATCAGCTTATCATCTTTTTTTTTTCTTTCTATTGTGGCCGGCTTAGCCTGGCCTGGGGGTGAAGCTGGAGCAGCATGTGGTGCTGGGGATTGAATTTCAGTCCCTTTAGGTGCCTAAGCAGGTGCTTTGGACTGCTGAGCCATCTCACTGGTTCATCTGTTCAATTGCAAGCTTTTGGCTTCATTGATTTTTTTCTTTAATCTATTTTCTGCTTTAATAGGTTCTACTCTGAGCTTTATTATTATTCTTTTGCTTTTTGAATGTTTAACTTGCTCTTGTTTCTTTATTTTCTGCAGGTTGAAACTTAGATCATTGATTTGTAGTTTTCTTACATTTTTGGTATAGATATTAAATCATTAAATTTTTAAACAGTGCTCTAGTTGCTGCTTACAAATATTATATGTTGTATTTTTATTTTCTTTCTAGTCAACATAATTTTTATGTTCATTTTCACCTGGCTTGTGGGACTACACATATGTCAGACAGTTTACTAGTTTTCACTTAGGTCTTTGAAGTTCTTTTTCTTTTCACTTGATGTTCTTTTAGGAACGCTCATATTGCTATATTGCTGTTTTTTTTTTTTTTTCCAATGTTTAATAGTCTATCAGTCTTACTCAGGGAATTTTTCACTCTTGATTTTGTACTTTTCAATTTCGAGAAATTCCATTTAATCTTTCTTATGTCTTTTACTTTATTTGTACTTCTTTAAATTTCCAAATATTATAGATTTATAATATAAGTTGTAATATCTGTGTTAATTCAATCATACTTATCATTTCTAGATTGTTTTCCATTGACTGTTTCTTTGGGTGTGAGTATGTCTTCTGTTTTCCTCATGGAAGCTGGTGCTTGATTTTGTAAGGCATATATATTATGAATTTATATTTTTGAGCACTGGGTTTTGTTGCATTCCTTTAAAGAACATTGCACATTGTTCTAGAAGATACTAGCTTTTTAGGGACAGGCAATATTAGGATATATGTTAACAAGAAGTTAGGCTCATTTCTTCGGTCTCTACTAAAATATGAACTCAATAGTCTGATTGCAATCAAACGAGTGAAAACCAAAGTGATTCCTCTCCTCTCCTTCATGTGAATTCTGAGACTATTTTTAAATGAATCTATCATTTCATAACATTTTTTTTTATCCCTAGAAGTTGTTCTAGGGATGGAGTTTGTATGCACATTACACACAAATTGGCATGCAGCCAAAGATTTAAAAGACCCTCTTCAAATTTCTCTCACTTCTCTTTTGCAATTTTTAGCTATATCTGCCAGTCTGAACTGTGAGCTCTGTCTCTCCAATTCAGCAGAGCTATGAAGCTCTGCTTGAGCTTTCCTTCCCCAAGCCGGAGGTTTGCAAATTACTTCCAGGCAGAATGCCAGTAAAGAAGAAGGATTCACCTTATTTTTCCTGTCTCCCCCTCCCCCTCTCGAGACTACAGTCTTGTGCTGCCAATTGTCTGACACCTGAAGACAGTTCTTTCATAATTTTCTTCAGGTTTTGGTTGTTTATGGCACTGAGATAAATCTGGACTTCCTTGCTCCCTCATGGCTGGAAGTTAAAGTCCTTGTGTCATCTTTGATTTCTCTTTTTTCTATTCCTTCCACCTCTAGGTTGTTTGCCTTGCCTCCCAAATCTGACCACAACAGCCTCACACCATTTGCCTCCAGCACTGCTCCAGCCTTGCTGCAGCCCGCAGGAACTGTCCTCGGAGCCATCTAAGTCTTTCCCTCGGTTCTCCTTCTCCTGCTTCCGCCCTCCCGACCAAATGAGTCTTCATTGCATTGCCCGTGCAACCGGCCTAAAACTCAGCCAACTGTGAGAAAAAACAAAACAAAACTAAACACCTAAAACCCTTCAGTTGCTTCACTTACTAGAACATTTTAAATATTGTTAAAGCACAGCCCCAAAACACTTTCTAATGCATGTTAGTGTTGAAGCAACTTTATGCTCTTCTCTTCTACTTACATCTAACACTTCATCTACTGTTACTCCCTTTACATCCTTCTTTTCTTACCCTTTCTACTACATTTTCTCTTCTTTATGTAATAATAGCATAGGGACCTACAAAATATGTATACACGCCTTTTGCAATTTCCCCTCAGGCTCACTTTTTATTTTATTTATTTATTTTTTTGTGGAACCTGGGATTAAACTCAGGCCCTGGCGCTTGCCAGGCAAGCGCTTATTCCCTGAGCTATCTCTGCAGCCCTCAGACTCACATTTTAAAGAGCCTTTTCTTTCTCTGAATCCTAAAAGTATGTTTTGATTCTTCTCACAGCACTGCTGTCTTCACTGTTACCATAGCTAACAGTACGGGATTGTTGAACAAGTATTATTTGTGTCAAATATTAAAAAGAACTGTGATGTATTTGTTTTAGTTCCTCATGACAAATACTGGGGGTGAATTTCATTGGCTTTGTGCCTAATAAAATGTTGCTGCAGGAATTGTCACCTTTGTTCTCATCCTGAAATCATTTTTCCTTTGTGTCCACTGACTCAGCTCCAGAACAGGAACCTGCTGCTGACCAGTCTACTGTGACAGGATTTAAAAGCAACACATCTACATCATATGCTGCACTGTGCCATCATTATCTCCACTTCATGGAGACATTACATCACCAGTTTCATATATTAAAGGTCAGCCAGATGTGGGGAGTACACACCTGTAATCCTGCACTCAGGAGGAAGAGGCAAGGGGATCACCTCAAGTTAGAGGCCAACCTGGGATATTTAGCAAGCTGAAGGCCAGCCTAAATTACACAGCAAGATCCTGTCAAGAAAACAAAAAGCAAAAAATAATAAAAAAGACCATTTTTAAAAACACATATAGTCAGTAAAAATGAACTTACTGTGTTGCTCAGGCTGTCCTCAAGCTTGTGTGGTTCATCCCTTAGCTTTATAGACATGCTCCCCTACACTCACATTATTTTCAAATTATACCTAGTGCTCCCCTTTTCCCTACTTTCATATGTGCCTCTTTTTCAGGTCTACATGCTTCTTCCTCATAAAGCATTAGCTCTCAATAAATAAGCATTGACAACCCTCCTCCTTCCCCACCCATGGTAGCTCTGATGCAGTGTAAGTACAGAGCAGTTTTATAAGAACCTTATTTCTTGAGTCAGCACATAAGGACACATATATACTCTTCAATTCACTAAGCATAGGGTAATATGTAACTTAAACATAAAAAAGTACTATATATTTTATGTATAATATGTGCCTTTAGGTAATGTCTACTCAGTGTACATGATATATAAATATTGTATAAATATAATAAATAAATGTTGTATAAATATAGTACAATCAAATATTATCTATTTCATATTAGAAAATAACACTAATAGCTGAAGTATCTACAGCATACATATAATAACCAGAGATACTTCAGTCTCTCAGATTATTCTATTTCCTAAGATAGTACTTATGTCTCAATCTCATTAGCATAACACTTTCCACATCCTTTTTGTAAAATTAACTTTTATGTATTTCAATTATACAACTTCAAATCACTTTGGCACATTTGTATTTGGTAACTGTAAATAAGAAAGCAAAGATAACAAGAAATACATGAAAATACAGGCATGTAATTTCTTCTTTCTGTTGATAGCAATGACTTTGTCAAGGAATATATTTAATCTCAATTCACAAAATAACACGCAACTTGAGTTCATTTCCATTTCTGGATATTTTATCAAATCCTGATTCAATATATAAAATTTCTCTTTAAGGCATTCTTAAATATTCCTTTGAACTTGTTTTATTCTAGGGAAGGAGGAGCAAAGAAATTGGCACAATTTATTTTTGGAATTTGATATATATTCTCTCATTCAATTCTTTCCATAGTCTTTAGAAGCCTGAATTGTTATTCAAATTTGAAAGATGAAAATCTGATGGCTAGAGAGCAACATGCCCAGGATTGTTTAATTAGCAAGTGTCAGAACAAGAATTAAAAAAAAAACACATATCTTTGTTTTCTTTCTTCCTTCTTCCCTTCCTCCCTCAGACTTCTTTCTTTCTTTCTTTCTTTCTCCTTGTCTCTGTCTCTGCCCCTCTGTCTGTCTCTCTGTCTCTGTCTCTGTCTCTCTTCTTTTTAACCTTTTATTTATTTGGTACAAGGCCTTGCTATACAGCAGCTCAGACTCATACTAATTCTCTTGTTTCAACCTCCTAGTGCACCACCATGCCCCGTTTAGGAGGCTGGCACAGCTTGCTTGGGCTTCCAGGGCTGGGATGGCTTGTGGTACTGGGGATCAAACCTGTTTCCTTGTGCTTGCCAGGCAGGGGCTCAGCGCTATATCCTCAGTCCCTGTTCCTTCTTCTTTTCTTCCTTCCTTCCTGCCTTCCTTCCTTCCTTCCTTCCTTCCTTCCTTCCTTCCTTCCTTCCTTCCTTCCTTCTTTCCTTCCTTCCATCTTCCCTTCACGTCTCCACAGTTATCTCTCCAGTGTCTCTTTCTTCTCCACCTCTCTCTCTTTTTTCTTGTTCTTCCTTCCTTTCTCTCTTTTTTTCTTACTTCTCTTTCTTTTCTTCTCCTTCCTTCCTTCACTATACTATCTTTTGTCACATAAGAATCTCACAGAAGCCCGGAAAGTAAACAATTTTGAAAAATCATACTGGTTTATCAGTGTGCAATGCATGTATTAAGATGCTGTTAAGAGCATGACACCGGAATAAAAAAATCCATGTTCGAATTTGCTATGTCTTAGATTTTGCTGAAATCTAACAGTAGACTTCAAGGGAAAGCATTTAAAAACCACATTATGGAATAAGTGTTTTCTTTGAATTTTTCTCTCTGTCTCTGTATTTCTGTATCTCTGTCTGTTTTTCTCTCTGTGTCTTTCATTCTAGGTTGGTTCATTTTTTATAACAGTGATCAACTGATCTTGGGAGTCTATTGAGATTTCACAACAGTGTAGTAGCACATCAACATGTGTTAGGTTCTGGGTGACATTAATGGATAGCGTGAAAGCATGTTACCATTCACTTTCATCACATGCCTCAAGTTTCTCCAGAATTCTTACTTCATTGAGTTACAACTTGCCCCATTTGGAATTATTGTAATTCTAAGCACCCCAATGAGTTTGTAAATGGTGTATCATGTGATAATTCTTGTTGTTGTTTTAGTAACAACTTTGTTACAAGTGTGAGGTAGCATACAGTACTGAAATCAGCTCCAGAAAATATAAATAATGATCTTAAATTAATGATGTGAACAAGATTAAGTCATGTGACTTGTCTCTATTCTTTGCTTTTTCATTCATAAAATAAAGCATTGGGCGATGACTTCACCACTTAAGTTTTCTTTTTCACTCAAAGAGAAAGAAAAGTAAATGAATGTAATAAAAATGTAAGTGATTCAAAAACAAATACACTAAAAAGAGTTTTCCCATGTCAACCTTTTTAGATACAATTGCTAGTAGGAGATTTTGTGTATGACATCGCACGTTTTTCATACTTATACTTCAACCAAGAGTGTAGGTGTGTATGCTTGTACATGCACCTTGATTTTCTCCTTAACTTAAGTGGGAATACACTGTCCTCTCTGCTCAGAAATTTTACAGAATGGCATAATCTTAGAGAATTTTTCTTATCATTGTATGTATATTGACTTGATTATTTTTAAAAGGTTGTGTAATATCTCTTTGTATGGATATATGTGAGTTTAGCTGGCTGTTATCTACCAATAGATATGTAAGTTGGACATAATGAATGCACTTGTGTATGTCAGAGCCTATGCATATATAGATAAATAGATATATCAAATAAATTCTTAGAAATTAAATGACTGGCATTCAATTAATCTTTTAAAAAAATTAGTGACATTCTTTTCCATTTCTATTTCTGGAAGCATCATATTATGAGCAATGAAATTTGACACAACCTTTTTTATGTATCATAATTGGCCACAACATTTTCATATTATCATATCAAGAGGTCACATCTCTGTTCCTGGAATATTTTTAGAAGTTTTTGTCTCAGGAGTTGTTACTACTCCTCTTGCTACGTATAGGCAAGAGTATCTTAACAACTGCCTTTTATGTAGAAACACTTTCCACTGCAAACGCTGAGACCTGGCTGCCCATGTGTGAGCACCAACGCACGCTCCACCCAAGGGCACTGCAAACCCAAATCACCACTCTTTCTAATCTCAGCCACTCAGCTATGTAGCTGTGTTATTTATAATTTTTAATGTGTGGTTCCTATGAATCAGGTTGGTGGAAACTCATTTTCTGATTGTTTTGTATGAGACATTTACCTACTATAGGAAGTCTTTTCTGTGCACATTTTTCTCTGTTTAACATTTTTGTGGGTTTGATTTTTATTATGCTTTTATTAAATTGTATTAGTTTTAAACTTTTTATGTGGTTAAATGATACATTTCCCTTCTACTGATGAGATTTCTGGGCTTGCTTAGAGGATCCTTTTTTTAATCTTAGAGTAAAATTTCCAGAAGCTGAAAAGACAGATTCGCCTTCTCCTTAATTTCCCTCTCCCCCAACTGCTCCACATGCAGCTGCATCTGAGGCCATGAGCAAAGGGCTTGGAAATACGCTTTTAATGTTTTCTCTGTGCAGGACCCACCAGAACCAGCACTTTCTGTACTGTATCTTACAAATACAATGTGTTATGACATTGAGTCATCCTTCACAGGTAGGAAAGCAGTGAACACTTTTGAGAACAAAAATGTACCACAGCACTGATTAAGAAAAAGTTGTGTTCTGTGTTCAGGTTTTTTAATTTTATTAATTTCAATCAGAAAGAAATAACAAGACAAAAAAAAAGAAATAACAAGACAGTTTCAAAACATGTTAGTAGGACAGCCACAATAATTAAAACAAAGCATATTGCTGTCTTCATAGAATTTGCTCAGAGTTCAAGATGCAGACATGATAACTTTTCTAAGCACTGTTAGTACAAATATTTCTTCTCATTGAACTAAGAGAAAGTAGTTGTATGTATAGTCTGACATTCCATAATAGTGGGTTATCAGCAGAACTGGCAATATCAGAAGCTGTTGACATGAGCCTTTTACAGCTCAACATATTAATGTGGCTTCACTTTTTATACCTTGTGGTTAAACTTTTCTGCTAGATGGTTAAGACAAACATAAAGCAAGACCATAACAACAACAACAACAGCAACAACAACAACAATAACAAATATAACTTTGTATCTGACAAGGTCAGTTAAATCCCTTCAGGACTTACCCTGAAACCATATACAGCGTTTTGAACTTTTGTCATTGTCAGCTATTTGGATGAGTCATGGCCATTGTTTGACCAATTTGCTGTCTGTGAAAGCCTGAGAGAATGTTTTCTTTCTAGGTGACTCTTCTTAGGCACATTGTACATCATTAATCCTTCTCTTTTGTGGTCGCATAATCTCCTTGAACAGAAAATTTGGGACATCACTGAGTTATAGGTTGTTACAGTACAGCTTATCCTATGTCTTGAGTCCTCACTGACCTTGATGGGGTAGGGTCAACATATTGGCTATCCTTGTAGCCATTTTTTTCTCTAACTTTTGGTCTACAAACTTAAGTTGTTAGCCCTCCATAAGAGAAGCTTAATGATATTATTACCCTATAGCATAGAAACTTGAGCTTAACATCACTCTTTTTGAGTATCAAACACCTTAGACTTAACATGCAACTGATATTTTCCATCAAACATTGATATTTTAATAAATCCATTTATAATGTGATAAAAGGACAATTACAAGTTTTTTTTACACAGAAATTTAGGAATCTAACCATATATGAAATTGTAGCAGGTCAATCCTATGGAATTTTTTTTTGTCTCTTATTCTCTTTTATCACCATTTTTTCCTTTTTAAACATCTACTTGAGAGTATAGCAATAATTGACATGACATTAGAAGCAGCACATATTTAGAAGACCAGAATGATAAACATTCAAAACATTGTTTTAGTATTACACATTTCTATCCTCAGTGTAGTTGCTTACTTCCCAGATATTAACATATATAGTTATTCAGGATGAGAATTCTGCCAATTAACTGCTACTTTCAAAAACCTGTTGGAGATACTTAGGGCCATTGTTGTAATCATCCTGTGTATATAAATCCATGGTTTTCCCCCTGCCATGTTTCCTAACATTTCTGTTTGCTGTCTCTTCATTAAGTTCTTGATTTCCATTTAGCTATGTTATACCTTTCCATTTTTATTCCTTCTTTTGAGATTTTACACTAGGGAGACTATATGATATTTACACATATAAGTCTGGTTTATTTCACTTATGAATATATATTCAATATATACATCAGCTTATATATAAAGGCTTTGAGTTTGTCATTCTTTATAGCTGAGTAGTACTCCCTTATATAAAAACACCACATCTTTTTCACCCATTCTTCAGGTGATGACACTTTGGTTGTTTCCAAGATTTGTCTACCACAAATTGTGCTGCTATAAACATAGGTGCACTGTTCAGGATCTTATGCAGAGATTTCTAAGGCACAATATATTCCTAACTGTTAGAAACAAGTGTTAAAATATAATAATCTGTCTTGTTGGGAAACTTTAGCACAGAGAATAAAGAGAATACTCACTCTTTTAACCAGAAGAATAAATAGTCTTTTATGATGTTAATAACTATTGAGAGAATAGGGCCAATCAAGAAAGGGTTGCTGCTATATAGGAAGCCAAACAGATCAAAGGAATAAGCAACGGAAGACAGAGAAAATGATTATTTATCCTAAGTCTTATCTCAGAAGCTCATTTTATCGAAGGGGAAAATAATATTTGGTTCCGTGATTACAGACATGTGCCCTCCCATCTTCAGAAGAGATGTTTTAGCATCTCCTAAAAAATGTTTTGTAGACAGGATATCTCTTCTGTTCAAAATGATAAGGTGGAGAACACATAGCCAAATGAAATTATCCAAGTGGCAGAACATTCACATATAAAATAATTTATAGTTCACCATAAATGTTGTTAAATCTGGGACTTGTACAATGATGAGTTATGAATTCAGCCCTTGTTAATGTTTCCTTTGCAATATGTGGTGGGAAATAGCTATTAAAAATACCAGCGTCACTATTTATTCAAAGGTTCCACATCATCAGAATAAATTGCCTGAGAGGAAACATCTTGTTCATAATGATTTGGAATACAGAGCTTAAAGTTTCATGCACTGAATGTTTAGCTTTATAATAAGGAAGCATTCATAATATATGTGCGATATTTGTTGGTACTAAACACATAGCTAAATGTTTTATGAAAGAGCTATTGTGCACTTGATTTTACAATAAACAGTTAAAACTCCTGGAGTCAATTTGAAGCAAGTGGAATGTTTGCTTAGATTTAGCGAAGAGAAATAGTGTAAATAATTCACGAAGTGTAATTTGACTCAATATTTTTCCTGGCCTAGGAGGTACATGGGCCTACTTTTCCCCCATGTAGCTGCATTTTCTTTTTGCAAGTTGCTAGTGAATTGCCAGTTGCCTGTCACCTTTGAGCTCAGTTTGAAAATAAGTTTGGAAGTTCATTTAGTGGAAATAGGCATGACAGACAAAGGAGCCTGGGCCCTCTTCTGTACTCGTCTTTGGTGGCCTTGAGGGGTAGCTCCTGGCACCTCCTTTGAGGAAGACAATGAAAAAGAAGGCAGGTTCGAGGAGTTGGGCTGAACTCAGAGACTCCTGATTCCTGTTCTTCAGAGGCAAAGGTTTTACCCATGATTTCTCCGTGTAGTAAGGCGTCCAGTATTAGTTGAGCTAAAACAAGACAGCAAACATCTGAAGACTTGGGGTCATTCATCCATAGCCCAGGGTTATTTGTGTAATAGTAATTTCAAGTGTAATGCTCAGAGCCATCCCTAGAGATTGAGTAGAATTCTACCTACCCTCTTTTCCCTAGCAATTTTACTAAAGCAATCAGATAACAATGAATATCACGAGTAGTCCTAAAAGGAAAACCAAAGGGAATGTGAGGGAAAAATCCAACCTATTCTTGCTTGTCCTGAGAGCTGCAGAGCACTGCAGAGCCTGTCAGCAAAGACAGCTTCCTGTTACCCACTGTTATGGTTTGTGTCTAGTTGTTGCCCCAAAGCCTCACGCAGTCATGGGGTGGGGACTTACAGAGTTTGAGATTAACTCATGATCCACTGGGATTATGGGTTATCCACTGGGATTATGGGTTATCCACTGGGATTATAGGTTTTAGTATTGCTGGGATTATTGATACGAGTGCTATGCTCAACCTGGGGCAGACAGCTTGAGTGCCATGTAAGAGAGACCAAGAGACAGACTCTCTCTCTGTTGCCATCATTGCCGTTCTACTACCATGAACTACTTCTCTGCCATGTGCCAGTCTGCCTTGGACCCAGCCAAGTATGGACAGAAACCTTCCCTAATCATGAGTTAAATAAACCTTTCCTTCCTTCATTTTGGCCATCTAGGTATTTGTCCCAGCAATGAGAGAAGAGTAACTGAGATACCCATCAACTTCTTTTGAAAACATTTTTTGGCTAATTTTCTATCTACCTATCCTTGTTATTAGAAATTTAAATTTGCATTTATAATTTCCGTAATGTTCAAACTAATGAGGTTCTATGTTGATTCTTTTTCTTGGCTACGGGTATTTCTTTACAACAAGACATATTCTTTTTAAATTGGATAGAGACAAACCATTCATTAAGTGCATGAGTAAACAGCTGTTTTTTTCTGAAAGGATGAGTTATATGAAAAAGTTCTTGGAGAGATCTTGCTCTATTCTCCTTCCTCTCACCACACCGTACCACCTCACAAAAAGAGAAGGAAAAATAGTCCCCAAGATTACACAAAGGGAGTAGCCTCAACTGCCTGATGCAGAACCTTAATCAGAGATGGAAAAACAGTTGTTTGGAAAGTTATCTGTGTCGAGAACATCAGAACTTTAAAATAAGGGACAGCTGCCTAAGTCCTTCCTTATCTGCCTTCAGGTGCCAGAGGAAGACAGGCCGCAACGACACAGGAGTACTCTATAGACACCACGTATCTTTCAAGTGCTCTGGGAACTACGACATGCAAGTTTTAATCGCAGCTTTCATACCGTTTGCTAGTGTTGATTTTCATTGTCTTCCCTTCAGCTCCGTATGTGTGAGCTGATGGAGTTGATTAAGGATGACTCTAACATCATTTCCAACCTTAATCTCCTCTTATTCAAAGAGGATTCTTGCTCAGGAACCTGAGTGGTTCCTGAAGTTTAGTGAGGACAGCAACAGTGAGCCAGAGCTGAGTTACGAGATTCCGCGGAAGGTGCACTCGTTGTACTAGGAACAGAATTCTCACTCCTGGGGGAGGCTTGCTGAGAAGTCATGAAGGTCCTTTGCCAGTTTCCTGAAACTTCCCAGCTCTACCTATGCAGAACCCATCTAAGTCATCTTAGCAAGAAATCACTGCCACACAAACACCTTGAATATCTGATTGCCTTGAATACCTGACCAAATTCCTCTCCAAAATGTAATCTAGTCTTCCTCAAGAATTTTTTTCGGTTAGTTTAGCCAGAATTCCTCTTAATTTTGATATTTCCTCTAAGTTGTTTTCCAACCATTGATCTGTATGCTGCTCAACTGTAAGTTCCCACTTACCAGCCTGTATTCAGACTTGAAGCTAATGTCTCTTTACAGTGCAGATCCCATTGTTATGGCCCTTATGCTCATGGTGATGGTCCTGAATAAAGTCTTTTCTTTGTATATTTATTACAAGGTCTACAGGATCTCACTCCACAGATCAGACTCCTAGTGATTCTCCTGTTTTCTGCTTTCCAAGTGCTGGCATTACAGGTGCATGCCACCATGCCTAGTCTATGTCTTTTTTAAAATACTTTAAAGAAATGGCTTTAAAAATGGCATTGAGTGCTTTTTTCTTTAATGGGGAAAACGATTCTGAGTTGGACATGTTTGGGGAGGAAATATCTGGAAACAGGGCTGGAAAGAGAAAATGTTTATTAGATATGGATTATCCATCATCAACTAATAATCCACGTTTGGGGTTGGAATTCTGTGGGATGCACTCTGCAAGGCTATTGCTATTATTGCAAGCTCTGTGAAAATACCAGCTAAGCATCAATCTGTTATCTTGGTGGTTCCATGTAGGTCAAGCTGCATTGTATGGTAATAGAAGGGTTTCATAGACCACAGAAGGAATCTTTGGGGCTTTCACTTTGTGAGTTAGCACACAAAGTGAAGTAGTGCAGGAAAAGTGACCTTCCTTTGGAGTACAACTATGGCCCCTTCAGCTGGGCTAGGCTACCCTTGTATCCATCTTCTCTCCGCCATTCACAAATGACCAAACCTAAAAATCCTCCTCCTTACACTAGACTCCTAATTAACAGAACAGAATCAGTGAAAGTAACCAATCAGACCAAAACTACATTAAACTAGGTAAATGAGAAGAACAACATGTTTTAAATGAAAACATAGAAAGAATTCAGGTAAATAAATCATCATTTTATGTCAGAAAGGAAACTATATGCACTGGCATATTACACATGCTAAGATTTCAAGAGTCTGTGTGCTACTTTGAGGGCTGGGGGTGGGGATGAGGGACACTGTTTGAAAACTCTCTCCTTGGAGGGAGTCATTTGCCCAGACAGGATCTTCTGAAGCCCCCTTTCCCCTGCACTTCCAGCAGGCAGGAACTTGAGGTCAGAGCTGGTTCTGATGTACACAAAGCACTTTCTGAGCTACTACTTTCTAAGAAAACATTCTGATTTTCCTTGGAGCGTGCCTTTCAACCACTGACCACAACCATTGAACCTATTTAGCTTAGTAGACTCGACAGTTTCATAGCCATAGGTGCTTTAAGACACAGTTCATCAAAGTTCAGATCATGATAAGAGATCCGGCATGAAATAGGAGGCTGGACTTGCCATACAGAGAGGTATTCTTTAGGGAAAGGTTGGTATGTTTATGATTCCTGAGGTTATGTGAGCTCAGTTTTCCCCTTTAGACATCTGCCACAGGTGCTGGGGAAACACTGCTTGTATTTTTGTATGACCATGGTATAAATAATGTCCACTTTTAATAAACCTTTAAAACTGAAACAGCTGCCATACAGGGTTTAAAAACAACTTGTGACTTCCCGCAAGTCTGAGCTGCCCTTATCACCAGTCTCCATTTCAAAACTTTTGTGCCTCTTCCCCAGTCACCTTCGGTCTCAGCCCTGCAGAGTTCATCACTTTTGGTTGTTTTCATAAATACAGGGCAGTGTCTTCAAGCAACAAGTAAAAAGACTTATCCTAGACTCCTGGAGGCAGTGGTGAAGCCAGAGCATTGCTGTTCTCCTTATAGAAATGCCCCTCGCTTCACGATTAACCACCACAACAGCAGCAACAAACTCCACTGACACTTAAATGTCTTTTTCCAAGTGTGTGCTAGCTGTCTCTCTTTTGTATGTTGTTTGTTAGATGTTGTAAATCACAACAGGAAGGACTTATCTTTCAAATTCTTTTGGGATTCCTGAAGATTTGACCCAGGGCAAGGAAGCAATCTATAAAGTCTATGAATATAATACATACTAAATTTGAGTTTCAGGCATTTATACATATTCTCTGTCTTAATCACACAGGATTTTCTGTATTCACAATCCCTGTACAGTAGGTTCAAAGGCTGAGAGAGGTTTTCCTCTGTGCAATTTCTAGCAAGCTCTACTCACATCCTTGGAGCAGAGGAGTAGCCTCAAAGGGATGATAGTGTTCTAGCTTCGCTTTCAAAGAAAAGAATGTATTTTACCTCTGTGTAGATTTTGTATCTATAGATAAGATGTGATCCAGGCATTGTGTCACATACCTGTAGTCCCAGAAAAGGCTGGGGTAACAGGAACACAAGCCTGAGGGCCGTCTGAGCTGTAGAGGCAGACCCTGTCTCAACAAACAGGCACACAAATAAATAACAAGCCAAAAGGAAGACAGAGCAAGAGAGCAATGTGAAATAAAGACAGAAGAAAATAATCTAGAATAGTTTCGTGTGTTGAGTGCTGCTTGTGTGTATTTCCACTTTTTGTGTTTTTAGAGACATTTACTAGCTGCTAGATTATGTCACTGAGGGTGGAAGAGTTTTGTGCAGATCGTCAGTTTTCCCTACTCAAAAACAAGTCATCCTGGCGATTGAGGCCAGCAGGCAATTTGTCCCCCAGTCTGGGGACTGAGCAAGATCTGGAGACAATTTTGGTTTTTACTGGCATCATAATAAAAGTAATGTATGGTAAAGACAGTTTGCTCTTTTTTATTGTGGTGGAATGCACAAAGTGTAAAGTTGGTTCTTGGTGTTTTCAAGTGTACAACCCAGTAACATTAAATCTATTCATACTGATTTGCAATCAGCACTGCCATCCAACTTGTGAACTTTTTTATCTTCCACAATAAAGCTCTGTACTTAGAACATAATAACTCTCCATTTCCTCCCTTCTTCATTTCTAGCAGCTACTACTGTATTTTCTGTCTGTATGCTGTTGGTATTCTATGTAAAAGGGCTTGTATGATAATTGTACTTTTATATGATACTTGGCATATTTCATTTCTGCCATATCTTGAAGGTTCTTCTATGTTCTAGTATGTGCCAGAATTGTTTCTCAATTGCTGGAGTGACAGGTGTGCACCACTACCACACTGGTTTATTTAAGACCTTTGTCCATTTTAAAAATTGAGTTGTTATTTGCTGTTGTTGCCGTTATTCAGTTGTAGGTATTATTTATATATTCTAGATGGCAATCTTATTAGATCTATGACTTACAGATTTTTTTTCTTTTGTGTGGTTATTTTTGGCTCAGTTAGCATACTTGATGCACAGTATTTTTAAATTTTGATGAAGTCTAACCTATCTTTTTTCTTTATGGCCTGCACTTTTAATGTCATAGGCATAAAATCATGCCAAATCAAATATAATAAGAATTTTCTCTATGTTTTCTTCTAAGAGTTTTGTGATTTCAGCTCATGTCCTCTGTTCAGTTTGCTGGCCTCTTTTGACTTATAATTTATATTATGTAATTTTTTGCATGTGGATATCCATTTCTTATACCATCATTGATTGAAGAATTTTGTTTCTCATTGAATGCTCTTGTGTCCATGCTGAAATTTATGTGACTCTTACCTGTCAGGGTTTAATTTTGATCTCTGCATTGTTTCATTGCCCTGTATGTCTTTGTTAGTGCCATGTTGTTTTGATTACTATAACTTTGTAGTAAGTTTTCATATTTATAACAAAACAATTTACTTTTTCAAAATGTGTTGAGTATCTTGGATATTCTTTCAAATTTTCCTTTCAGGTTGAAGCTTAGGTTAAGCAGATAAAGCACATCAACTAAGATTTCACATAACAATTTCATTGATGAATTAGAAAATAATTGGTAGCTCTACAGAATGCTTTTTGCTATCCAGTGTTATAGTTGGATTTTTTTAAGTCATATTTTTAATGACACTGAATAGAGTTTTATAATTGTAACCAGTATATTTCATATATCTTATTAGTTTTATTGGTACTACTTAGCTTTAATTTTTTTAACTTTCTATAGTTTTGTTAGTCATTTAAATAAAGTCCCTCCCCTACACTTTTTGATTAGTTATTTCTAGAATTTAGACACGACTATTTTCAAATTTGGTCATTTATCTGAGAATACAACTGAGCTATCTTACCTGTTTTAACATTGTCCACAAGCATCTTTAGTTAGTTAAGGGCTAAGTTGCATTTCTTAAAATTAATTTTGAAGCATCTTTATGGCCCTGTGATAAGCCATTCTTAGTCATTTTAGCATTTTAATATCTTGCTAAATCTATTTAGAAATGTGCTGTTTAGAACTTTTTGCGTTTATATTCATGAGGTAGATGTACACAATTTTTTTTTTTTTTTTTTTTTTACTATGATCAGATTTTGCTGTCAGTATTTTGCTGGGCTTATAACATGAGTCACAATACAATTTTGGTTGCTGTAAAATATCCTAATAGACATTATCTGTTTTTTAAAGATCAATAAAACTCATAGCAGGAAGGGGATTATTTCTGACATTTTCAGTATCTTTCATGGCTATTCATCTAACTGGAGGGTTTTATTTTCCCTTAAACTTTTTGAGCTAAATTTTGAACATTTGCAGTTTCTTAGAAATGAACCATTCTATCTAAATTCAAGTATAAAGTATTTGCATAAATTTTATACTGTATTTTGTCAAGGTTTAAAATTTTACTATATCAATGCCTTAGCCTCCTTTTCATTTTTAATATTATCTGTGATTCTTGTTTTTCCTTAAGTGGTATTCTGGATTTTTGTCAACCAAGTAAAATAATTATTTTATTTTCTGTTTTATATCTTTATCTCTCCGCAGCAATGTCTGATTAATTTAATGGTTTGATTATGATTATTTGCTGTTATAAAGTTTTTAAAGTGCACATTGGTTTATTTGGTCTTTCCTTGCTTTCTATGAAATTTCAAAACCCCTGTAACTTTAATATAAGTTCTTTTATCATTGTAGCCTTTAATATCAATTATGAATTTCTTTTTAATCCAACACTATCTCTGTTGTTAATGTTTCATTATATTGTGGTATAGTACTAGAATATGGTTTCTACTATTGAAAATTCCTTGGAAATTATTTCCTCATGTATCAGTGGTTTTATAAAGATTTAAAGGGTATTCATAGTATTTAAAAAGAATATTAATTCTTCTGTCACAAAGTTTTCTGTATATTTATTAATCAGGCTAATTGTGATATCCAAATCCCCATTTTGGAAGCAACTTCTCTATTAATTTCTGAAAGGAGTGTTATAATTTTCCATTATTATATTAAATTTGTCATTTGCTTTTTGAACTGTGAGCAGAATTTTAAAAATGTAGCTTGGTAGCTGAATATTAAATCCTCTGAGTTATTATTTTATTTCTTTAAATAAGAGTGTCTTTGTCTTGTTTAATGCCTCTTTTTGGGCTTCCTAGAATGTTGGTCTGTTGCTTCCTATTATTAGCATTTACTTACTACTTCTTTGTCTATTACTTTACATTTGATCTTTCTGAATTATTCGCTGTGATAGATATCTACAGGCTTTAAAGAAAACCTGAAGTTTTCTTTAAGAAAAGCCTCATCTTAAATTATCTGGCTTTAAATCGAGAAATTTATCTGTTGCTATTTACTAAGAAAATGAAAACATTTGGGCTCATTCTGAATCTGTTTAGTTTCATATTTTCATGTAAATGAGCTTTTACCCTTTCCTGGAAGGATAAAGTTTTCTGTGTTACTTCTGTTTACTGGTTTGAAGGGTATTTATACTGCTATTAATTATCTAGGACTAAGTTTTATTTTTTAAATAACACATTTAAACTTCTTTTACAAATCAATTTTTAACTTTAATCAATATCTCCCTAATCCATTTTATTTTTATTATTTTTGTATAGCTAGAGATTAAACCCATGGCCTCACACATGCTAGGCAAGGCTTGTACTATTAAGCTGCAGTCCCCAGACTTTCTTTAAATAAGACTGAATATAAATTCTAACTTTTTATTCTTTCACTGTTTCCTCTGTGTTGGTATATGCAAAAATTTTATTTCAACCTTGTAATTGATTATTTTTTTCACTTCTTGCATTTGTTTTATAAAAAATTATTTCTTAATAATTAGACTACTGGCCAGGGAGAGACAGCCTAGTGGTGTAAGTGCCTGCTCGGCAAGCACAGGGTCCTGAGTTTGATCTTCAGTACTGAAAAAAAAAAGAAAGAAAGACTACACTTAGAAGCAGCACTAAGAACACTTATGGTAATTTAAAAATTGTAAGATTTTTTGAATTCTTAGCTTATTGTTTCTACATTCTCATGGATCTCCTCCTTCCTGGGTTCATTTTTTAATTTTTCTGGCATATATTCGTCACCAATTTTTTAGAAAGCTTGTGGCACTTTGTGGGTGGCACATTATCTAAGTGCTTGAATGCCTTGTATAAATCCAATGGCTTTGCTGGGTTACTGGGAATAGAAACCGAGAACCCAGGACTTTTTCTACTACACGTTGGAAATATTTCTTTGCAGTGTTTTAGGATTCCAGTTGTGACTGTTATTGAGTGCAGCAACAAAGCATACCCACAGCCTCTCCCTCAGTGTCAAGGTACTGGCTGTGCACCAGACTGAAACAAATCAGAGCAGGATGCATCGATGTGAAGATGAATGTGGGAGGAAGGAAAAAGGGAGTGAATTGGATCGCAGCAGTCTCCCTTCCAAAGGGAATATTTAAGCTGGAGAATGAAACAAAGGAGATGTATACTAAAGAATTTAAAATCTTATTGAATTGTGTGTCTTATATTAAAGCATTAGATGGAATTAGATAGGTTCAACCTACATTGGAATTACATAGTTTGTAATAATTACCTTTTCCTCCAGATATCTCTCAATCTTATTCTTGTTCTAGTACCTAACTATGCTCTTTCTATCACATTTTCTAGACTGGAGACAGGAAAACTAACATCCCCTGTTTATTCTTGTAAGTAAAATTTTATTTGAGCAACTCTATTCAATCACATGCATATTGGGAAGGACAGTGTTTAGCAGTTATGACAGATTCTCCATGGCTAACAAAGCCTAAAACATTGATGTGTGGCTGTGTATAGAAGATGTGCTCTTATTGTTGTTCTAGGACGTGGCTCACTGGGCAGATGGCTAGGACTCATGTCCATGTTTCTGTGAGCCCAAACAGGTATGGGGTAGCCCTAAGTGCCTCCTTCCTTAGGATATCTGGTGACTGCCTTGATGCAAATTCAGAGACCTAGTCCACGCAGATCACCTGAGGTGAACTCCATACTGTGCACAATTGTCAGTAACAACCTGTGCTTTCAATGATTTACCTTCTTTCAATTTTGCTTCTTGCTTCTGTGCTAGGCGTTGTGCAACTGAGCACCGCGGCTACTGTTTCTTTGCCTGCGTGATATGAGGGAGGTTGGCATGTTTTCCATCGTGCTGTTGTGTGGGCTCAGGCTGTTGATTGCTTTTGGCCTAGGTGCTGTGCAGAGCTCCAAGGCCTGGCTTTGCAAACACTGCCTGGCAAAACGGAAACATTTTGTGAAATTTTACAAATGTCACACACACCCGCACACACACACACACACATTTTAAATTGCAAAGTTCTCCCACTTGGCACATGATATTCTTCACATTTTTCCATTCTTTGTAATAAGTCATTAACCGTCTTCAGTTCTATTGGGATCCCTGTAGTGGGTCAACTTGCTTTACTTTGATGAGATGTGCAGATAAAAAGTTGCTTGGTTCCAGGGTGCCCTTATTTTCCCTCTTTGAAAAATGTCATATGATCTTTTATTCCAACAAGAAAGCAGCTGCATTTCCAGCCCAACTGTTCCCTCCGACAAAGATCCCTGACTTGATGCCCACCAAAACCCACTTTCCAAGATGGGACTCGGAGAAATCAGCCTCCCAGCTTTATTCTCCTGAACCCAGAGTAAGGCACAAATGGCACAATACAGAGACAAACTGGGCAAATTAAATTCTTTTTCTCCTCTTCCTCCTCCTCCTCCTCCCTCTTCCTCTTGCTCTTCTTCTTCTTCTTGTTCTTCTTCTTGTTCTTCTTGTTCTTCTTCTTCTTCTTCTTCTCCTTCTTCTTCTTCTTCTTCTTCTTCTTCTTCTTCTTCTTCTTCTTCTTCTTCTTCTTCTTCTTCTTCTTCTTCTTCTTCTTCTTCTTCTTCTTCTTCTTCTTCTTCTTCTTCTTCTTCTTCTTCTTCTTCCTTCTTTTTGGAACTGGTACTTACACTCAGCACCTCGAATTTGCCAGGCAGGTACCATGCCACTGAGCTATAAACCTAGCCCTTGAAACTCTTTCAATGCATGAGTTAAAACAAATAAGCCACTATAGCAAGAGTGTTTAATTTCAATTAATGTCTTTCTCCGTGTATTTGAGTAATTTCCCCTTCACTGATAGATAAAACATTTAACAAACAAACCATGGACTTTAGAATGAAGGGACAGGTATTTTGTCAGTGGGCCACAGATGACATGAAACTATAATGAAATAAATATATTTACAGTCTTTAAGATCTATTTTTCCTGGGCACTCTGGTTATTCAAGTGTGACTTCTGACACTGACCCCAGCTTCCGCCCTGCACCTGTAAGCTGCCATCCCTGACAGCCTGGGTTAGATAGGCTTGGTTGGCCCCAGAATGCTCTCATGGTTTATACACTTTAGGGTAGTGATCACTTGGTAGCCCCCTGGATTCAGCATGCATGTGCAAACAAGCCAAATGAGACCACTTCAGTCCCACTGTTGGAGACACATTGTGTTGCCTGGAGAGCGGACAGTGCAGTTCAGGAACGCTAAATGTGGTGTCTTCATTTTGGCAGGAACAGATCTGGCTTTCCGCACTAACCTCCACCTGTTGTTGGAAGAAGGAATTGAAATGTTTAATGCTGTAATTTGAATAGTAAGTGCATAGGTAATGCTCTATGTTCTGGGGGGATTGCTCCGGATCTCTCAAGGAAATGTTAAAAGTATGTGCTACAGCTAGGTGTGGTGGTACATGTCTGTAATCTCAACACAATGCGAGGCAGAGACGAGAGGATCCCAAGCAGCCTGGGCTACGTAGCAACTTAGTGAGACCTTGGCACAAAATATAAAAGAACTGGAAGATAGCTCGGTGTGAGATAGGCTGACTTTTCCACCAACACAGACAGACAGACACACACACACACACACACACACACACACACAGTGTGCTACAGAGTCAGACTCATTGAATTTAAAGCATTATTTTGCTACTGAGAACCTCTGTGACCCAGAACAAGGCATACGGGTGCTCTATGCCTAAGTTTCCTTGTGTCTGAATTAGAAAAAAATATTTCCACACCTTCCAGTTCAGTAGCCACTGCCTTCATCTGACTACTTCAACTGAAATTTACTGCATTTCAGTAAGGGTAACAATTCAGGGTCTCAGTTGCACCCAGCACCCTGCAGGTACGTGGTGTTGTCCGTGGCTGCTGTTCTGGAGAGTGTGGACTTTAGGATGCAGCTCCCTGGAGAGCGCCTGGGCCTGGGTAGTAATGAGAAGCCAGTGAGTTAATGCATCTACAGGGGCCAGAGCAATTCTTGGAAAGCCAGCATCAGTAGCAGGGCCGTTATCTCCTTGCCTCTTTCTCCTTCCAACTCCTTTCCCAAAGATGGCTGCATTTGCCAGAGAGGACAGAGCTGTTTCACCCCCTGGTGACTGCTGCTTGTGGTTTATATCCTGTGCCATTTGTAAATATTTCTCAGACCAAGATTTCTTACAATTATTATTTTTCTTTGTGTGGAACTAGGAATCAAGCCCTGGGAAAGCTTTACTTTATTCCTTTTAATTTTGAGACAGGGTTTCACTAAATTGACCCCGCCTCAGCCTCCCACACAACCAAGATGACAGGGGTGAGCCATCACACACGGCTCAAGATTCCTTCATTTTATGGTGCTGGAAAAACTGGCTCTCTATATGTCAAAAATTAAAACTTGACCCAGGTCTATTTCCATGCACTAAGCTGAAGTCAAAATCAATTAAAGATCTAAATATGAAAACAAAAACACTAAATCTCTTGGAAGAGAAAGTAGCAGGAAATCTTGAAGACATTGGGTAGGCAGAGTTCATGGACAAAAATCAAAATGCACATGTAACACTTGAAAGAATCACCAACTGGGACCTGCACTTGCTGAAAAGTTTCTGCACTTCAGGAGAAATTACCAACAGAGTGAAAAGAGGACCCACAAATTTTGAAAAAAATCTTAACTAGTAAAGTATTCAGATAAAGGTCTTCTATTTAGAATTCATAAAGACCTAAAAAACATTAGGGTCTCAAAATTCAAAGACCCGATCCCAAAATGGGTGTCTGAAATGAACACAGAAGAAAGAAATACTAGAAGCTTATTAATACATGAAGAAATGCTCCACATTGCTAGCCACCCATGAAATGTAAATTAAAAAAGACTTAAGATATTATCTCAACCCAGAAAAAATGGCTATTATAAATAAATCAAGCAACAAATGTTGCACAGGCTGTGGGGAAAAAGGAACCCTTCTCCACTGCCGGTGGGAATGCAGACTGGTGTAACCCTTATTGAAATCAGTGTGGAGACTCCTTAAAAATCTAAGATTGGAAATCCAACTCAATTCAGCTATCCCCCTACTGGGAATTTCCCCAGAAGAACTGAAAATATCATATCATAGTGATGTTTATGCTGCTATATTTATAGCAGCACAATTTGTGACAATCAAATCTTGGAAACAATCAAAATGTCCATCATCTGAATAATGGTTGAAAAAGATGTAATGTTTTTACAAAATGGAATATTACTCAGCTATAAAGATGATAAAGTCAAAGGCTTCATATACAAGTGGATGTAGCTTGAAGTGTGTATTGTAAGTGAAATAAACCAGGCCTAGAGATGTAAACATCATCCTAGAATATCAACTCAAAAGAAGAAATAAAAATGGAAAGGCATAACACAGCTAAATGGAAAGCAAGAACTTAAGGACTAAAGCAAGGAGAAAAGTTAGGAAACATGGCAGGGGTAAAATCATGCACTTTTACACACACACAGTGAATTAGATAATGGTCCTAAGAACCTCCAATAGGTTTTTGACACTGAGGATAACAATGTATAATATTAAAGCTTGGAATGCTTGTCATTCCGGTCTTTTAGATGCGTGCTGCTTCTAATGTCACTTCAATTATTGCTATACTCTCATGTAAATGTTGGTTTTATAAAAACAAAACAAAAAAAGGGTAATAAAAGAGAATAAGAGACAAGGAAAAATTCCATAGGATTGATCTGCTACAATTTTGTGTATGGTTATATTTCTAAATTGCTGTGTAAAAACGTGTAACTGTTTTTTTTTAATCACATTCTGTAGGGATTTTTTACAATATCAATGACTGATGGAAAATGCCAGTTCCACATTAAGTCTAAAGCATTTTATATTCAGAAAGACAGTGATGTTAAGCTCAAGTAACTATGTTATAGAGTAATAGTATCACAAGCTTCTCTTCTGGAGGGTTACCCACTGAAGTTTGCAGACCAAAAATTAGAATGAAAGAAGGACTACAAGGAAAGCCAGTTTTTTGGCCCCAGTGCTTTGAGATCACTGAGGACTCAGGACATGAGAGAACCTGTGCTGTAACATCCTATAACTCAGTGGTATCCCAAATTTTCTGTTCAAGCAGATTATGAGGCCACAGAGGAAAGGAATAGATGATGCATACTGTGCCTAAGGAGAGTCCCCTAGAAAGAAAACATTCTCTCAGGCTTTCACAGAGAGCAAACTGGTCAATCAATGGCCGTGACCCATGCAGATGGCTGACACTGACAAAAGCTCTACAAAATGCTGTACATGGTTTCAAGGTAAATCCTGAGGGGATTTGACTGACCTTGTCAGATACAAAGTTACATCTTTTGTTATATAGATCTTGCTTTAACTTGGATGTAAACACCCAGCAGAAAAGTTTAACCATGAGGCATAAAAAGTAAAGCCAGATAAGTACGTGGAGGTGTAAAAAGCTCAAGCATCAGCTTCTGAGAATGCCAGTTCTGCTGATAACCCACTACTATTATGGAATATTGGACTATGCATCCAACTACTTTCCAATGAAAAGGAAGATTTGTACTAGTAGTGTTTAGAAAAGTTATCATGTCTGAATCTTGTACTCTGAACAACTACTGAGAAGACAACAATATGCATTGTATTAATTACTATGGTTGTCCTACTAAGCTGTTTTGAAACTGTTTCATAATTATTTCTTATTAAAAGTAATAAAATTATAAAAAAAACCAAAGTTCCTTCATCTGAAAAGAAAGACACCACATCAGGGTGGCTATCAGTGGTGTGTGGAACCAAACTGCCAACTGCATATTTGAATCCCAGTTCTGTGTCTAGGAAGTTTGTGATCTTAGGACAGTTGCTCATCCTTTATGCATTAGTTATGACGTATGTGAAATGAAGAACATAAGATGTAACACAACATTTCTCAAAGGCTGCTGGAAGATGAATTGATAGAACTAAAGTACCTTGAAGATGACATTATAAGGTCTCAGAGTATTATCTCTCAGTGTCATGTCTTAGCTCCTCTTTCCTCTGGCAAAGTGTATGACTCACTCAGTCTCCTGGTGTGTGAAGGCTGAGTACCCTGGCTCATCTGCTCTCTGGGGTAGTTTCTGTCTCTCCACTGCCTTCTGTGATGGCTTGGTAGGCAGTGATCTGAGCTGTGGCTTAGCAGGTCTCAACTGGTGAAGACTGCAGCCCTTCCCAGCTACATAGTCTATTTTTATTCTTTCTGGAGCTACAGAGCCATGGGTTTCTGCCATCCCTACCTTTAGTTGTGGCTAGGAAGTCACCCCTTCTCCACTGTTAAGACTCTTCATCTCATGGCCTGACCTGAAGCATTCTGCCCTTTTGCCAAGCTCTCAGCTCCTACGGAAAGATCAGTAACTTCTGGGTTCCTTCCACCCTGGCTACCCTACAGGCGGGTCTGACAGAGAAAGCAGGGTAAAGTCCCCTGTGATCAATGCTTCCTGCAGTTTACCAACCATCTTTTCCCCCTTCTCTGTTGGTTTTGGATGGAAATTCTTCCCATTCTACCCTCATAAGCTCATGGATCCATGTGAATCCTATAGAGGACAAGATCATATAGGCTAGGTGCTAGAAAAATGGTATGTCATAATCAAACATTCCTTAAACTACCTAATCCCAGAATCCCCTTAGGACCTTTTTGGGATCATCATGGCCACCTGGGCTTGGAGAGCCCCTGATAATCACCCCACTACCCATCACTTAATCATGACTTCAAATTGGAACCAGGTTTCAGGCATGTATATTCCACACATCTGGTGACCTGTGTCCATGATGACTATGGTTCTGAAAGAATGTGGTAGAATCGTTACCCAGTGAAGGAGGGAAAGAGAGAAAGTCATCAAACTGTGTGAGAAGAATTAATATTTATGGCTTCTGGTTGGATGTTGGAGACTTCAAGGTGTTGGAAGCTGAGAGCTGTGGCTCAAGCCTGGAAAGCCAGGCCTGTGGGACACTGAGGTGGAAAGATTGCAAGTTCAAGATTGCCAGCACGGGTAGGCCAGATAGCTCAGTGGACTAAAGTGCCTGCTTAGGCAGAGCACAGTGGCTGGGGCTTGATCCCAAGTGGGGCCCCAGGCACGCTGAGAGGCCACTGGGACTGGGCATGGTGGTGCATGCCTGTAATCCCAGCTCTTAGGAGGCTGAACGTAGTCCAATCTACATAGTGAGGCCCTGTAGATCCTGTACTAAATACAAAGTAAATAAATGAGTAGATAAATAATTAAATAGATTGCCAACACAGGTATTCAGCAATGTAGAGAGAGCTTATCTTAAAAAAAAAAAAAAAAAAAAAAAAAAAAAAAAAAAAA
>PVJA010030222.1:0-25981 GCA_004027025.1 Myocastor coypus | reverse complement strand
AAAAAAAAAAAAAAAAAAAAAAAAAAAAAAAAAAAAAAAAAAAGAAAGAAAGAAATGTAAGGCTGCTTAAGATTTGTTTTCAAACTGTACAGTGTCTTTTTTTATAGTTAGCACACTCCCAAATGTGTCTTTAGATAGCCCTGTCCTGGTGGTATTTTCAATAGCCACTAACCTTGCTTGGTACAGTATGGGGGTTGTAAACTGGCATGGAAATTTAAAGCAGGATCTGGTTGGTGCACAGCACCAATTAGTTATATATGAGGGCAGCAGATTTTCACCTTCAGTTGTCTCTGATGTAGCTTATATGAAATAATTGTTGTTCTGTTAACTGAATAACACTCTGTAATTGCAAAAAGCTGCAACTGTTTTATTGACATTCTGAATGTTTCTAAGTAAATGCTTCTTTTTTATTTAGAAAAAACTTATGTAATCAGTCATGTGTAAATAATGGCTACTGATTTTGCTCTGGGTTGAAGAGACACTCTTTTTCCCACCCAATCGCACTGTGTGTCTCTGAGTCTTTCTTCTTCACTGCCTGCTGTCCTCTCTCCTCAGGTTGCTGTTCCCTGGCAGCTGAGGCTGGACCACGGCACTTCCTGAAGTAGTATATGATCAAAACTGTCTAGTGCATTTCAACTTTGGAGAACAAGAGGATGTGCCTGGAAGATTTTGAAGTTTGTAAGTTTCTTATAGCAAGAGATCGCTGAAAAATATTGATCACTGTGATTTATTTTCACTACAGTTAAAAGAACAGAAATCACACCTTAAAATGCAGCTTCAAAATTCATCTTGTTTTAAACAAAGTTAACTGTGATCAGAAGTAACATACTGTACCTATATATATCATGCTTCACACTGGCCCTTGTTTTCTGTCCAGGTTCATAGTTTTCAGGCGGCATATAGATAATTGTCCCTCCTTCTGGTGATGACTTGCTACCACGTGACTGAGAAAGTGACATCATGCGCCATTTTGATAAACCAAAGTCTGCAATCTGCAAGAGAAAAACAGTACAGAGCTGATTTAAAGCTTTTCTCTTTAAAAATTCAGACACTGACTTTGGGCATATACATTGAGGTGTCAGGTGTCAGACTATAGAGAAGATATACACACACACACACACACACACATATGTGTGTGTATATAAATATATACATACTTTTTTCTATACTTTTTTTTTTTTTTTTTTTTTTTGTAATGAGGATTAAATCTGGGACCTCTGCCCTGAGATACATCTAGCTCTTTTTATTTTTTGAGATAATCCAGCTAAGTCACTAATTTGCCTAGGTGGGGCTTTTTACAAGCCTGCCTCAGCCTTCCAGAGTGCTAGGATCATGAATTCACCACATGTCTGGCAAACTTCTTTATGGTCTGACAGCCTCTTACCAAATTAAATTCCACAACTCTGTGTCCAATAAATCTTAAAACCAATACATACTAACTTGAGGTTTAACATGAAATCACACAATTTTATAGGGAAACTAACACTCTTTGCTTTACATGCTGCTTTAGTATATATACTGAGTACTATTTTTAAGTAATAAATATGTAATAAATACATGAGGTCTGAAATTAAACATTCTTCATAGAAAGCTTTCGTTTTCCAAATCCAGATACCCCTCCCTAGCAGAATTAATATGTCCATAGATTATATCATTAGCCCTAGGCTTTGTTTATAACTCAGGTTCATATGGTCTTGCTCATAATACCTTAAAAGCAACATTTTTAACTTTTCAAATAAGCAAAATCTCAACAATACTGAGTCATCATTGCATGATTTATGTTTGCCATTAAAATTGGCAATAGCACACTCACACATAAACAACGTAAGGCACATTTTTATCCATGAGAGTGGGTACTCAAAGAATTATCAATAACAGACTATACTTTTGATGTATCCTTTATAATTTTATTCAATTATAAATCTTATACAGATGCTGTATAATGTTTTAGAACTCAGTATTTAAAATATTGACCTATTCCTTAATTAGACTGGGCACGGTGACGCATAGCTGCAATCCCAGTGCTTGGGAAGCTGAAAACAGGAGGATCACGAGGACTCTAATCTGTGTAGCGAGACTCTACAGGCCTTGTACCAAATACATAAAATGCTCCTTAATTTAACTAAATGTAAACTGAAAAACAGAAAATAATACTTAGTGGGCAAGAGAGTATGAGATGACTTTAAAGACATTTAAATTAGACTTTATAACGCACAATGAAGACGTCAACAAAGAACTCCATGGAGACCACTACTTGTTTACTTAACTCCTACTGAATTCATATTTTATTATTATTTAACTCATACGTGTATTGCTTTTATCAGCATTTAGATGATTTGAGATAAAATGTTACAGCTCCCACAGCCAGAAAAGAGGAGGAGAATACAAGAATCTTTCATACATTTACTACAATAAAAGGGTAAGCCTAAGGAAAAAAAGAAAAGACCAAGAGAGAACACAGGGGTGAGGGTAGGACATGTGGAAAGCCAAGCTTGGGAGATTCTGCAAGGCAGCAAGCTTTGGTTAAGAACACAGGTTCTGGAGCTTAGATGGCTGAAATGTCTACTTTACTGCTACTGTGCAAGGAGTTATGTGGCCTTGAGAAAGTTAATTTCTTTCTTTTTTTAATGTATTTTATACAGGGCCTATAGGGTCTCACTACATGCATTAGACTTGTAGTGATTCTCCTGTTTTCAGCCTCTCCAGCACTGGGATTACAGATGCGCCCAGCCTCAACATCTGTCTCAGTTTGCCCCGGGGTTGAGACTAGCATGGCACTTGGGGATCGAACCCTGGTCCCTGTGCCTTCCTAAGCAGGCGCTTTAGTCTGCTGAGCTATCTGGCCATCCTGAGGAAGTTAATTTCTCTGTGCCCTCCACTGCTCACTCCAGAAACATGAAATACAATAGTCTGACTTAGGGGTATGCTGACAAAAGAATTATCTATATAAATACTTGGAACCATATCTAGCACATAATACATGATCTATGTATGTTAGTTACTCTTAGTGTTTTATAGACAACAAAACATGCATGCTTCAAATTATACTGTCTCATACATATGTACAAACATTTGTCACTTAAATATGAAAAAAATTTAATCTGATTTTTAAAAAGAAAAAACATTGACTCTATAAATCTACATACTAGTAGGAGACTATCTTTAAACCGTAGGGTAAAATCATTTGTAAATTGTTATGAAAGAGATACTTTATAAGTGATCAGAAATGAAAGAAAAAGAAAGAATTCATGAAAAATAAATATATCACACTTGTTAGTTTCAGACTTTAAAGGACCAATTTTGTTTCTCTTTTTGAGTTGTAAATTATTACCAAATACGCACACATGCGTACACACACACACACACACACACACACACGCACACGCACACATACACACAGCGCTTATGTTCTAATTAGGGGAAGTGGTCAGTAAACACACTAGAAAAAAATCACATTGATGAAAAAGTTCCACTGCTGGTGGGAGTGCAGACTGGTACAATGAGTATGAAAATGAGTGTGGGTGTGGAGATTTCTAAGAGAGCTAGGATTGGAGGTCCCATTCAAGCCAAGTACTACTATCCTACCTATATTTAAAAAAAAAACTGAAAACATCATACCACAGGGATGTATGTGCGCCCATGTTTATAGCCCATGTTTACAGCAGTTCAATTTGTCATAGCTAAATCTGGAAACAACCCAAATGACCAACACCTGAGGAATGGATTAAAAAATAGTGGTGGTTTTACACAGTGGACTATTATTGAGCTATAAAAAAAGATACATTTGAGGCTTTTGTACACAAATGGATGCAATGAGAGACTGTATCAGTAAGTGAAATAAATCAGATCTACATGTATAAACACTGTACTATCTTATTAGTTTGAGAACCTAAAAAAATAAACAAAATTTGAAAGGTACAATAGATACTGTGAAAGGGAAAGATGTGTTCAATGGGGAGGAAAAACTGGGATGAGGAAAAGGAGAAAAGAAAGAAGGAAAACGATATGTATATATGTAGAATACTTTGGATAATAGCACTGCTGACTATTGCTGGTCTACTGAAAGGAGTGGTTGATGCTTAAAATTTAAATTAAATTTTTAAATTTTTATTTATTTTTCTTCTTTTTAATTTCTTACAACTTCGTTTTTCTTTTCTTCTTTTTTTTTAAAGCAATTTTGTAGGTTTACATCTGGTAACCTAAACAACTAATTTGAAGATAACATTATGCAATACAACAATTGTCAATTTCTATTACTGTGTTCAATTAAATTTTATATCACTTCTAATGGTTTTTACCATCTTGTATTCTTTAAAAAATTAAACAAACAAACAAAAAAATGTTACGGAGATGGATCCAAGGCACCAAGACAGAGAGGAAGTTTGGTGGGTGGCAAAGAAGAGAATGTCAGGAGCGAGGAGCAGGTCAAGGAGCAAGACCAGGGTTATGAGAAAAGCGGTCACAGAAGGACTTTCATGTGTAGATGAATCAAAACGATGATTATTTTATAAAAGTGCTGGGGAACAAAAGCAGGGACCCTGACTTGAAGGTTCATAGGCACAATGTGTAGCTCTGATCTGAGCTTGGTACTGGTTAATATTTAATCATTAGAGCATACTACAAAAACCTAGCTAATGAAATTTGAGAGCAACATGCATCTTAGAAGTTTAAAACCCTCAACTACAGAAATAATATTTTAAAATATTTGAAGAGCTAAAGGAACTATTGTAATCTGACAAAATCTCTTAATTTAAAAGAGCAGTCTATAAAGTATATGGTAAGAAGAAGTAACTTCCCTAACAATATAAAAGGAAATCTCTTAGAATTCGTTGCCACTAAGTCCAATTTCAGTAATGAGATATGACTGCTCTCACAAGCTGGTAAATTCTTAAAATACCATTGAGTATTTAGGAACAAGGAAATGACACTGTTGCTCAATTCTACATTCAGCAGAGCACAGAAAGAGAATCCTGTTCAGTTCTTTTTTTTTTTTTTTGTCTTTTTGAGACAGGGTCTCACTATGCAGTTGAGGTTGGCCTTGAGCTCACTTTTGTAGCCCAGGCTGGTCTCGAACTCGCACCAATCCTCCTGCCTCAACTTCCCGAGTGCTGAGATTACAGGCGTGCGCCACCACGCCCGGCAATCCTGTTCAGTTCTAATGATCACTGCTGAAGAGAGATAAACCCAGGTAATTAGGAAGTTGGTTGAAGAACCTAAGGAGAGAGAGTGAAAGACAAAATGCAAGTGTACTCTGTTGTGCTTACAGTAAGACTGACCCAGAAAACAAGTACTGGCATGATTTTAGACCACAGGGCTCATTTGCCAGAGATATCTTTTTGAAAATCATGCTAGAACTTGTATTCTGGGTTAGCTTTACTTTTGGATAAACACACAGTACAAGAGGGACAAATGGTTCATAGCTGTCTTCATATACTGGAAAAGCTGCCAAGGGAGAACTGAATTCACTGCGTTTACTACAAAGAAGTGAATCAGGACCAATGAATCAAAGTAACAGGGAAAGAATTTTGACTGATCATTTAAGACAATGCCATAAGGGCACGGATCCCTTGTTACAGATAATTGCTTCAGAGACAGACAGAGTTGCACTGAGGATTCCTAGGATTCCCTGGTCATTAAGCTATTCTACTTGATGGCTTCATAGTTGAGGAAACAGATATGTCTCTGTCTCTCCCTTTTAGCGCCACTGAGGAAGACGTTTCTCTTTTTCTTACTAATTTATTCTAGCGAAAGGAAATGTCTTCAATAAAGTTATATTACTTCATTTTTGTTGTAGGTTTGTCTTAATTTTTCTAATACCTCAACTTTTCTATTCTGTAAATATTTTAAGATTTATAATAATCTGATTATGAATATTATTGAAAGTACCTATATAACATTGTAAAAAGTAAAGTTAGTTATACTTACTGGTAATTACCTGGCAACTACTTTTTATTTGTTGTCATCAGTTAAATATGGGGTGACTGAAGTCACTATTATCCTGGCACTTCAGCACCTTAGTTTTGCATTTCGTACAAAATAAAATTCAAAATAGGTAATAGGCTTCAACGTAAGATAAAAAGACTTGAGAAGGTAGCATAAGAAACTTAAGCAGTGCCAAGAACTTGGTGGAGTACTTTGACAGCACAATAAGGGTATGATAAATATGATAGTCAAATAAGAAAGTGATAAACTGGGCTTCATCAAAATTAAAACTTTTGCTTTGTGACAAGTTCTATTAAGAAGATGAGATGACAACTTGAGGACTGGGATAAAATATTTCAAAAGTATATATTTAATGAAGGATTTATGTCTAAAATATCTGTACAACAATAAGACTGGAGATACAGCTCAGTAGTAAGATGTTCACTTAGGATTTACAGTCCTGGAGGTCCATCCCCAGCACCACAAACCAGACCAGACCAGACCAGACCAGACCAGAAGAAATCACACCAGATCAGACCACTAACAAAAACCCAATACAAAATCAGAAGTCCAGTTAAAAAATGGGCATAAGACATGAACAGGTAGTTATACTGGAGTGGCAAATAAATAAATGAAAAGGTGTTTATCACCACTACCCATTAGGAAAATACAAATTAAGACCATTATGAAGCCGGGCGTGGTGGCGCACGCCTGTAATCCCAGCACTCGGGAGGCTGAGGCAGGAGGATCAGTGCGAGTTCGAGACCAGCCTGGGCTACAAAAGTGAGCTGAAGGCCAGCCTCAACTGCATAGTGAGACCCTGTCTCAAAAAGACAACAACAACAACAACAAAAAAAAAAAAAAAAAAAAAAAAAAAAAAAAAAAAAAAAAAAAAAAAAAAAAAAAAAAAAAAAAAAAAAAAAAAAAAAAAAAAAAAAAAAAAAAAAAAAAAAGAGACCATTATGAGATATCACTACATACCTGGGAATAGTTCAATAATAAAACAATGATAATAAAGTGCTAGTGTGGATGCAGAAAAGTTGGATCTCATACACTATTCATTGAATGTAAAATGGTATAGCCATGTTGGAAAAAAGTAGGCTCTTTCTTTCTTTCTTTCTTTCTTTCTAATTCTGCAGGTTTCTGTCTCATAACCTAAACAACTAATCTGAAAATAATATCATGCAATATACCATTATCGTATTCCTATTACTTGTTTTAAAGAAATTTTGCATTGTTTCTACTTATTATTTTTTCTACCATTTTGAATTCTTTAAAATTAAATGTAAAAAAGTAAACACCTTAACGTGGAATTCATTATCCAACAAGATATTCTGAGTCTTCAAGTCGTGATGGAGTAGAGGAGGATTCATATTGTGCAGGTAGTTCACACCAAGTGCGATTTCATGCAGGATGCGAAATCTTAACGGCCACGCAACATCAGGATATTCAGTTTTCTTTATACATGTGAACACAAATGAAATGACAATTGTCAAAATTTTACTACATCTCATGGTTAAAAATTAAACATTCTACAAAGAAACATAAACTTAGGTTCATATTTTACAATAGCATTTTTTTTGTTTCACAGTCATCTTGTATCCTACTTTCTTCATATATTAAAAAATATAGCACTGATAATTTCCTTTAAATTTATATTGTTTTTGCACCTGTGTGATATTGGCTCTTCTTTGTTCAACTGACACACTTTCAATTACTTTGTATGTACACAGACATGGACATTAGTATCTTTACTCACACTCACTACTCACTACAGTTTCATCAAATAACTTGTGCCTTATATGTATACACACACAAAATTATATGTATTTCATTTTTGCAGTACTAGGGATAGAACTCGGGACCTTGCTTATGCCCCTGAGCTATCTCCCTGGTTAAAACTGAATTTTTGGTTGAATGGATTGGTATCAGAAATGAAATGTGACACATACCTATCCATTCACCAAAAATTCAATTTTAATTTTTCTAGTAATATAAAGCCATATTTATTATAATAATCTCTATCAATTGAAATTAGGTTACTGCATAATCAATTTATCTATAGTTCAACTTGAAAAATTAAAGTGTGAGGGTTTTCTTTTGGTAAAAGAGAAAAAAATTATTTTTGTTTCTAAGTTTATACAATAGACACTGTTAGAGCATATAATGTACATTTCTTGGTACTTACCTGATATCCACCTGAGCTTTAAGTATTTTCTCAACATAAGAGTTAGCTTTGTTTCATAGGACAACCTGCATAATCAGGCCCCCTGAGAAGGTAGGTATGAGCCATCAAGCTTTGTACTACTGGATCATCTCTCTAACTGCTATGAAAATGTGTGGTATTGACAGTCTTCCCACTGAAAGCTCAAAACTGTCTCGAGAATTCTTTCTGCGAATGGGTTTATTTATTATTCAGTAATTCCTGGCAGGGAAGTGGTTCAATATATAGATTGTTTTAGGGGTTCTATTTCTTTCCAATGACCTTTTCCTGTGAGGACTGGGGGTGCCTCAAGGTAAATCCTGTACCAAATAATCCAGTATAGGAAGCCAAAAGAAATAACACATAAACTAAGAACGTTACTTCTGGATACATGTAGCCATATGCCCTTTTAATCTGTGAAAAGGCAATTTTCCCCTCAAACTTATGTAGTTCAAAGAAATGAGCAGGTCACTTGATTGCAGGTGTTATATGTGGGCTTTTGATCCTGAGATAGGCAGGGCAGATTTAGTTTATGATCACTTTCAGAGTTATCAACAGTACTGCATGTTTCTGCTTATAATTCCAGCAGGTTCCAAATCAGGATGCCAGAGAAACTATGGGGGTACGGGAAGAAAACAACACAGTTTCTCCATATATTCATGTCTCAGAAAAGCAATCATGCTTTCGTAATGTTTGTATCTTGAGTCCTGGAGTAGGTACACAAACCAGTTACTTCTCCCCAACTTTGTTTCAGATGGGTCACAAATCATGAATAGAAGGCTTTGTATGCTGAAACAAAGAAGTTACTCCCTGAGTGAGTGACTGGCAGCACGCAGTCCTCCTGGGTCATTTACAGAGCACATGACATACTCTAATTTAGGGGCACCAGCAGCTAGACTTTACAGATTACTTTATGTAGTTTCATTTAAACCAATCCTCATAAAATGGGCCAAGTAGTATAAGAAGATTTCTCTACGGCACAAAAGTGTGGAATAGAGATAATAATATAAGCCCACAAAACTCTAGAATACATGTATTTAGTAAAGGAAGATCCCAAATCTATTTACTGGTTGGACTCACAATCAAAGCCAGAGTAACTGGGTCTTGAAAAAAAAAAAGGGTGAGTGGTCTACACTGCTGTCTACCATGGGACAAGGGAAGGGCTCCAGCATTCGGAGATAACTAATCTGGCTTGTTAGTTCAGAACTGTATGAACTGGTAGTACTGACACTAAACTTGAGCCATAGTTAACCATTAATATAAAATATGGCCCAGCAGTGGATTATACAGTATGCAGAATTTTATCTTTTCTATTTCCCATTCATGCCTGTATGTATATGCATATAAATACTAGGATGCAGCACAAATATCAGGGACAATAACCCATGCAAAAAAACTAGGTCCCTCTCAATAAAAGTCCTGACTCCATGGAATTTTTTTAACAATACAGACCAAGCCACAAAAGCTGCAACTTTTCCTCTACCACTGCTTTCCTTATTCTCCCGTTGATTCATTTATGTACCCACACAAAATTCTGATTAAAAATGAAACCAGGATACCATATAATCTGAGTAACACAAGTGACAACTGTAATGACTGAAAATGTAGAGTACTTACCCTGTGTAGGAGTTCATTCAGTGATCCATTTGGCATGTATTCAGTAACTATTCCCAAAAACTCAGGCTCAATGCAAATTCCCAAAATGGGAAGAATATAACTGAATCTGGCTTTATGTAAAATTTCAGCTTCTCTTAAGACATCATCTTTTTCACTAAAAAAAAAAAAAAAAAAAAGTTATTTTAGGCATTTTAAATACATATATATATATATATATATATATATATGTAGTTATCATTTCAATAAAATAATTAAGCCTGGATTTTTAAAAATTACTTAGCTATGTGGTCATATGTAAAACTTTACAACTGCTCTGTCCATAGTTTCATCAAATTTAAAATAGATATAATTAATACTTATCCTATATATTCCACAGGACTATTTGGAGATGAAAATAATGCCTGTAAACCATTCACATATAATAGTGATACAGTGGTCCCTCGCTCACCACAGAGGTGACACCCCCACGACACGTGAAAATCAGTGAAGTAGAGATGTTACATTTATTTTAGTATTTATATATATTTTAAGACTTTTAAACCTTTCCCACACTCTTAAAAATTTTTTCCCACACTTTTAGAAACACTGCTAAGTTCTTAACCATTTTCTAAATTCATAAACCTGCATAATTTTAATATGTATATATACTGTATGGTACGGTATGCATTTGCCTGCTAAAGAGACACATCTGTAAAGTGTATTTTATTTTGGTTTTGCATTTTAATGTTAGAATTAACATTTTAAATATATTTTTATACGTTAAAAATTTTTTGCCAAAAATCATTAAAACTATGAATACTGTACATATAAATACATATGCAGTACCATACACCACTGCAAAATCCTGCAATACAGCATGATAAATAATTCACATTAAATTTTTTTTTTTGTCTTTTTGAGACAGGGTCTCATTGTGCAGTTCAGACTGGCCTTGAGCTCACTTTTGTAGCCCAGGCTGGTCTCAAACTTGCACTGATTCTCCTGCCTCAGCCTCTCAAGCGCTGGGATTACAGGTGTGTGCTACCATGCCTGGCTATACTAATATTTTTTGAAAACCTGTGAAAGAGTCCACAAAAGTCAAGCTGCAAAATAGCGAGTGACTATTGTACACGGGTTATTGTTGTACTTCTAGGAAAAGGCAGGAACACAATGGTTGAGAAAGTTTATAAAGCCTCTCTCTGTTAGAACAAATGATGCATGAACTAGCTAGCTAAGTTTACTTTATATTAAAATAAACAGATTTAATCATATTGAATGTTGTGATAGAATGCCACATGAAAATTTTCCGCCAAAGCGCTGGTGAGATGCGCCTGCTTAGGCAAGCTTAGGCAACCGCAGGGACTATGGTTTGATCCCTGGCGCCACATGCTGCACCAGCCACACCCCCAGGGCAGGCTGAGCCAGACATGATAAAAATAATAAAAATAAATGTCTGCAAAATCCAGAATTTCAAAATATTTAATTAAATGTTATTAATGTTCAGATGACTAGATGATAATGGCTCTGTAAAGGGCTATAAGGCCCACACCTGAACTAAAGAACACAGAGAACACTAAGTCCTCATAACAGATCTTTGGTGTAACTCTGGACATTAGGTGCATTTGCTTACTCATAAATACAATAAATATTTACACCTAGTAAGCATCAAAGATTTTGCTGAATATTATGGAGAAAACAGTAAAAAATAAAAAGACAAGTTTTGTCATCAAATTACCTACAAATCTGAAAAAAAGCCAGAATGAAATGCGAGATAAATGCTCTCTCTCATATAAATAGAAACAAAAAAACAGCTAAGGGGAATTCAGGGAAGAGCACATTCTGGGCTAGGGAACTCATTGCAGTCTTCAGAGGAACAGAATTTCAGCTGTCGCTTAAGGATGCACAGAATCTGAACCTGGCAGAGAGAAGGCAGGCCAGGCCTCGGAAACAGGAAACTGCATTTTTTTATTCACACGCCTATCCCCAGAATTTAAAATAGTACGCAGTATATGGCGAAATAGATTCCAACAGATACGGTTAAATGAATTCAAGGAAGTGAAAGTGAGGGCCATGTTTGGGAAATTGAATTCTTTAACATAGACCAAGGCAGGTAGCACACTCTATAAAATTAAAAAAATAGAAACCGGAGGAACCCAGCTTCTCAAGAGTCCTAAAGCCAGAGGAGGGTGGTTATGTTGTGATCAAAGGTTTTGAATAGGAAAATGACATCAGCACAACAAAATTTTAGGACTTTAGAGAAAGGTGGGAATTTGAAAGTTAATACTCGTTAAGATGTGACAAACTAAAATTAAGGTAGCAGAGGAAATGGAAAGGCAGCTGAACAGAATGTTATGGCACTGGTGACCAGCACTGTGGCAGATTCATAGAAAAATGAAAGAATCTGAAGATGTCATCAGTTCTACCCTGGATGAATGGGTGTTGGTAGTGACAGTGGAAATGTCTCTAGGAAAAGCCAGTTCGGCAAGGGATGACTAGTGCCGCATAAGCCACGCACATTCTGAAGGAAGGGCTGTTGAAATGTGAGCAGCAACAGACATTACTGACTAGACTATAAGGCCTGCTTTATTTATGTTGATTTATTTCTTATGTATTTGGTACAGGTTCTTGCTATGTAGCTCAGACTCATAGCGACCCTCCTATTTTCAGCCTCCCCAGCACTGGGATTACAGGCCTGCACCACGATGCCCAGATTCTGTGGCTGGCTCAGCATGCCCAGGGACAGGGCTGGTGTGGTCTGTGGTGCTGAGGATACAACCATGGTCCATGCGCCTGCCTACGCAGGCACTTAGTTTGCTGAGCTATCTTGACATCCCAAGACTCGCTGATGAAACAAAACAATAGAAAACAAAACAATACAACCCCAACCTCACTTACTCATTTATTTTTTGAGTAGGTAACACATACTTTATGTTTCAGCACTTAAGAGTTACAGAAGGCATAATGTAAAAAACCTTCTCTCTCTACCTTGTTCTCCAATCACTTAATACCCTGTGAGGGAATCAACTATATCAGTCTGTGGGCACTGTTTAACTAAACTTAGATCCCTAAGTTCAGACAGTTGTGTTTGCCTCTAGAAGTGAACCAGAAGAACAGTTATTAGGCAGCAGAACTTTCACATAGAGACACAGGATGAGAACTCTGAAGGTACACTGCAGAAGTCTGAAGGACACAGGCAAGTTAATGCACTCTGCTCTTCTTTCAAACAGAGCAGAAGCCATTGTTTCTTCCAGTACAATGTCATTACATATCAGTCACTTTTAAATGCATTCTCATTCTAAAATCAACCCTTTAAAGTTGGCTTCATAGCTGGGTGTGGTGGCACATGCCTATAATTTCAGCACTCGGGAGGCTGAGGCAGGAGGATTGGTGCGAGTTCGAGACCAGCCTGGGCTACAAAAATGAGCTCAAGGCCAACCTGAGCTGCAGAGCGAGACCCTGTCTCAAAAAGACAAAAAAAAAAAAAAAAAAATGGCTTCATTATCTCCATTTATATACTACATAGGGGCATTGAGGATTAGAAAATGATAATTTTCTATTGACCACTCCGTTCCCCCAAATGATGCAGAAAGGTGTCTAACACCCATGCTATTTTAAAGTCTGTGCTCTTTCCACTCTCTTGCTGGACTGGTGATGTACAAGAGTTGGTGAAGTCAGATTTCAGCAAAATCGAAAGTGTAATTGTGTTTGTGTGTGCTGTATATAATGGCAAAATAAAAATGAAAAGTGTAAAATATGGTTTCTGTAAGACATATTATTACTAAAATCACCCAACTCAAAATTTTAATCTAACAAGTTATCCTATCTACAGGGTATCTAAACAACCAATGGGATTCTTCATCCATTCAAGGTGGAAGATGGTCAGATTGAAGTCAGGTTATGGAGAATGACTAGTCAATAAAAATAATAGTGTCACATAACTAGTTTTTCTTTTAGGTAATCCCAAAGAACAATAAAAATATTCAAACCATGGCCCAGAAGTCTACATAGAGCATTTATTATTCATGTTTTAAGTGAGGAAACAGGCACGCTGACAGCACAAGCACAACCCTCTGCTCACACTACACAGACTGTTAAAGTTGAGGTCTTGGCCAAGATGTGGGAGAAAACAATGCGATGCTGTAATGTCAGCATTCCGATGGTCTTAAGACTTCTTTGAAGACAGAACTAATTTCCCGCCAAAGTTAGTGAAGAATTTTACACTACGAAGGTCGTTAATGAACATGAAGAAGATCCCTTTAACCTCTTGGCCCTCCAATGGCACAAAGCACAGGACCAAGTGAAATCTTAAGCAGCAGGATCCAACATAGGAGGCCCATTTGGCTTCAGAATATGTCATGATCCAGCAGCCCTAGGCATCTGCATAGTAGTTTTTATGCTTGGCTCAAAAATATATTTACCCTCATCCTTTATAAAGTTGATTACATACACACATGGCCCTTGCCCACGGAATATAAGACCCAGAGTGAACAGATAACAACATATCGGATGTATCAGAGAAGTTGGACTGCCGTACACAAATCTGTCTGTAGAGCTGTTCCAAATCTACTATGGCATCTAGCCCACAGTGAAAGAAAAGCCATAGGCAACTGAAAGTCCAACACTTTTGGCAAGGTTGATACTGAGATTTATCTGATACCAGATATCAACAACTTCCGGCCAGTCACTTGTGTGTCATGATGCAGTTTTACATCAGATACAGGAGGAGGAGAAGATGAGACTGAATTCATGGCTATTATCTCCCTGAGAACCGAATACAGTGCCTTACTCAGTTTCTGTTGGAAGAAAAATATACAAGACTATGATTGTCATGTTTTCCTGGAAACAGAAATGAATGCTGGCCTTTGCGGGGAATAAAACATGGGGCTACCACTGTCCCATGGTATGAGAGATATTCATAATTTTGGTCATTTAAACGTCTTCTAATTCAACTTCTTGTTAGCAAATTAACTCCCATTTCCTCTGGGGACAGTGTTTCCTGTTACGAGTGGGAAAAGGAAGCACTACTGTAGAATTTGATTATTTAAGCTTCCAGAACTACGTATAAGAAACCATGAAGAAACCAAAAACAGCAAGATCCAAACCAAAATATCCAGAACAGCAGCATCTAATAAAACTACGGCGTGAAGCATACAATCTTAAAGATTCCTAGAGACCACATTCAAAGTAAAAGTCATGAAATAAAAGTGTAGCACTTTACATGTAATTCATGATATGAAAATACCATTCTGACATGTTAACAATAAAAAGGACGCTGAGTTTTTCAGTAGGAAATATTTATAATCCACCGGGTACTGTACACTTAGTCCATCCACACTTCAATTCGGCCAGCCACGTTTCAAGGGCTCGGTGGCTTTCGTGGCTAAAAGGCGCCTAAGAACAGTGCAGACCCAGAGCCTCACTGCAAGGCAAAAAGTAAGCAATAAAGCGATCGAAGCTCACAATCGCCACCGAAACGCGCGCCAACTGCAGTAAGCCGGGCTGTCAGGGTTGAGCCCGGTACGAAGGAAGACCGGGGAGAGAGGGCTCGGGCGCGGAGGGCAGTAGGGAGGGCGCGGCGCGGGCTGCGGGCGGCCGCCGTGGGGCGAGGGCCGCGGCGCCCCCCGGTCGCCTACCTGTCGCGCAGCGGCGTGTGGATGTGCAGGTGCTTGACGGCCACCTGCACGCGCCAGTCGGCGTGGCGCGCGGCCGACACCGTGCCCGAGGCGCCGCGGCTCAGGTAGCGCAGGTCGGCGAGCTTGTGTGACGGCACGGCGGGCAGCGCGCTGCAGATGGGCTCCCCGGTCATGGCGCCGGCCTAGGTCGCCAGCCCGCCCATGCCCGCCGCCCGTGGCCAAACGTCCCCAGTCCCGGCCGAGTGTGCGCGTCTGCAGCCCAGGAGGCCGCGCACCGCCGCCCCCGCCGCCGCTTCCTCCGCGCCTGCCGCCGCGCCCCGCCCCGCCCCCCGCGGCTCCCGCGACGTCAGCTACGCGGTGGGCGAGGTCGCCGGGCCAAGGCGTGGCAGTGGGCGGTGCCACGTCCCGGAGCCGGCTGGGAGCACCGCCTTCCCGAGAGTCCTGCTTGGAGCCTGCGCACCCCCTCCCCCCACCCCCGGGAGCGTGTCGCCTAGGTTGCCGGCACGGCCCAGCCGTTCCCGGAGCGCCGCAGCCCCCGGAGTGCAGGAGCGGGGATGCGCCTCAGCCGCCCCGCCGGACACTCGGGACGAGGGTGGGCGCAGCCTTGCCCCGGTGCGGCCCGTACGGTGCTCGGTGCTTGGATCTGGCCGTCGCCCCGAAGCTACCTGCTCCCCACGTAGGAAACCCGTCCTTCCGGCCCCAGGAGATGCTGAGTTTTGATTTTATACTTTGGGCAACGTGCAATGTTTACTGCCAACGAAAAAAGACTTTATTTTTCATTTTCCTATTTCAAGCATACATCTTTCTTATGGCTTTTGGAATCCAGTATTTGTGGGTTGCCAGGTTTCAGGACTCTCAACCCACCATGCCAACAAAGTCTACGTGCTCATGTCCCTTGTACGAAATTGCATGGTTCTCGGAGGCCCCACCCCTTGCACTATACTTGTGCAATGATGATAGTTTTCATCAGTTATACCTTTTAAAAATAAGCTTTCTTAGTTATAAACGGGAATTAATTAAACTAAATATTATTTCCGACTAAGTACATATTTATCTATGGAATTTTTTACTTCTATAATGAAGTGATTAAAAACAGAGACTAAGGAATACTAACGCTGAAGCTTAACAACCAACCAAGAGACAAAACACTAATTGTGTGGAGAAGATTTGAAATACGCATCCTATCTATACACTGAATTCATTTACTTGAAAATTCCATAAGGTTACATCAAAATTTGTTTCTCCAGTTGCTGACAATAAAGGTTACTGATACCAGTTTGTGGTATTTTGCGATCTCTAATTAGAAACAAGACAAATAAAAACGGAAGAACACTTAAAAGAATAGAGAATTCCAGGCCTCTCATAGTCAAGATGTTTCTATTTTTCAACATAAAAGCAACTAGAAAGTTTAATGATATAAACGGTGGGACCACGATCGCTGTACATGGGAAAACTGATGTTCTGGGCTATTTGTGCTTCCCTCCAAAGAACCTTCAAAAGATCTTCCCGTAGTTAATGATGTGATCTACTACAATGAGTAATTAGAAAGGTACTCATTTATTTCATATGAATAAAAGAAAAGTAGACATTTCTCTTTAGAATTATTAGTAAAGAATGTATTAAAATCATCCTTTAGTATATTTACTAATATAGTTTTTGCAGCACTTTCAATCTAACTTAACATCTTTATTCTTTTTTTTTTTTTTTAAATTTTATTTATTTATTATTTTTATTCTTGTTTCAGAACCTTTGTTTATTCACTCATTTTTATGGCCGGCTCAGCCCATCCCAAGGTCAGGGCTGGCCCAGCATGTGGTGCCGGGGATCGAACTGCAGTCCCTGAAGCCGCCCAAGCTTCCCCAAGCAGGGGCTTTAGACCACTGAGCCATCCCGCCGGGCCCCAACATCTTTATTCTTTAGTATTTCTAAAACAGTGAAAAGTTAACGTGTTTTTTAGTGAAAATGCTAAAAAGTAAAAACAAAAAGCAAAAAACCTTAGAATAAAACCTTTAGAGATAGCCAGTACAATATTCAGCTTGATATTAGTTATAAATGTTACTATAGTTTGAGCAAGCCCTTCTATTGGTTAGACACTTTTATCACTAAAATTCTCTAGCATTCTAAATATTAGGAATTTATTCTGGCATTATTACCTCCTTCCTTGTCCTCTCCCACTTCCTCCTCCCTTTTCCTTCTCCTTTTTTTTTTTTTTTTTTTTGGTCTTTTTGAGTCAGAGTCTTGCTATGCAGTTCAGCCTGGCCTTGAGCTAACTTTGTAGCCCAGAATGGTCTTGAACTTGCAATGATCCTCCTGCCTCAGTCTCCTGAGTGCTGGATTAACAGGTGTGCACCACCACACCAGGTACTGTTACCTTCTTAGAAGTCAGATTGTTCTACCAATACAATTTAAGCTTTGTCACTTATTCATACCACTTTTTAAAATGGCCTGAGGGGTTTAGAGCTAAAACTTTGAAAGCAGGGGTCCTGTATCTTTGTCCTTCAGCATCCTAATTTACTTCAGCTCATTTCTCAGACTCACAGTGGTTCTCCTATAAATACATTTTTCATCATCAACATCTCCTATAAATAAACAGATTAGACAATCCGCTATGTAGATCAGACTCATAGTGATCCTCTTGTTTTTAGTCTCCCAAGTGCAGGGATTACAGGTGTGTGCCACCATGCCCAGTCTCAATCCCCATCTCACCATGCCCAAAGGGGCAGGGCCAGCACTGCATGCTGGGGATTGAACCCTAGCCACTGTGCGTTGTGTGTAAGCAGGTGTTTTAGTCCTCTGAGCTATGAGGCCAGTCCCCTCGTATAATATTGAAAACACAAAGCTAACAAAATGCTTTGAGGACTCTAAGGGAAATAGATAGTGAGTCATACCATTACGGTGTGATACCCATTCCAATAGAGAAGTCCAGGGCCTGGTAGGGAAGCAGAGGAGAGTCCCTTATAACAGAGTCATGCTTGGTAATTACATGCTTACTAATTTAATGAAAGGCTCAAAGAGGCTAGGTAGACTGCTAGAAGTTACAGTTTGTTCATTACAGAGACAGGATTCCAGAACAAATCTGTTTGAATCACAGACCCTATTCCTTCCGGGAAATGCTTCAGTTCAATAACAAAGTGTGAAGAGTTGAATTTTCGGTTTCACTTTGTGTAATGCTGCAGAGAAATTTAATGACTTGGGAATTTCCTAGTTAACATAGTGTGGACAAACATGTATTGTTACAGAGAGTTCATGGACAATCCCGTTTTTCTCTGGGATTTTATTTGGCAGGTTTCTGAGACTGGAGAAAATTATGAAGCTCAGTCTACATTTAAATATTTTGGCTTCCAAATTTAGCAGAATATTTTGCTTTAAAATTGTTTTGCAAAGCTCAGAATCATTTTTTTTTTTTTTTCATCTGTTACTTCTAGGTTCTGAGGAACATATATTAAGAATTAACGTTTTAGGCAGTACACACATACCTTTTTTGTTTAGGAAGTTATATGAAAGGAGTTAAGTCAGTACCCTTTTTAGCATTCTGTTTGGGCAGGCAGAGACATAGCTGGGGAAAAAACAGAACTTTTCTCACTGCAGCTCCTCATATAGTTTAGTTTATAAGAAGGCAGGGTGATGCAATTGACTGGAAGTGGAAACTATGACTGAATCAGGAATCTAACGTCAGCAAATGAACACATTGTTAGGGAGAACTCTAAGGTTTATTAGGAAATAAGAAGCACTCTGGAAGCTTCTGTGACTCACTTTTCATAGTTGTCAAAAGGAACAGAACTGTCTGCTGCCCCCGAGTAGCCTTGTAGTACAACTCCAGGGGGCCTTATTCATCTTTAAGAGGTGACGCTCACCATGTGATAAGCATGGCCGCTGGAGTTGGGCACTGTGGAGGCTTTTTGACCAACTTATTTCGCAGAGTTGTACGGAGAGGCTTAAGTTTTATAACAAAGGTAAAAGGACCTCAGAAGCTGTATAAGTGACAATATATGTTAGGAAAAACAATAATCATTGTTACTTTCTTGGCTAATCCTGTGCTCTGGAGAAAATATTCTTATCTGCTTTGAAAAATAGAAAAGCAGTCCCTGCTAGCTAGGAGCTGATCTGATACAATGTTGATGTGATGTTACGTTGAAATAAACATTTTCCTAGGATACCAACCTCAGACAAGACCACTTTGTCCCTGTGGTGGAGCAAGACAAAAATAAGATCTTTATGATTATATTTAAGGAAACAAAATTGAGAACGCTGTCCAAACTGTGAAAATGAACAAACACACCCTTTCCTGGATAATAATGAACAATTATTGATTCTTTTCCAATTACAGCATCAGCCTTACTTAATGTCCTCCAATATTTACATAAGAATTTTTAAGTTACTTTATCATAGAATTGCCTCTGCTCTTGGCTACCATTCAATGCAGGAAGGACTTCCATTTCCTTCAAAGCCAACTCAACCTGATGCTGTGCTACATACACTCTTTCTAACACTATCTTATTGCCTTGTCTAATGGTTCCACACGGTATTTGTTTCTCACCTTGCATTGACTCAGGAAACCCAGCTTTACACAACTGCACATATGTTCTGTGTTTTTTACCTAGAGAAGCTTGAGGAGTTGGTGGAGTAGCTGTTACCCAGCTAGGAGCCCAGGCTGTATTTCAGGCACATAGCTTGCTCCTTTGACTTTTCTAGGGCCTTTCTCATAGTATTGATGCTGGTTCAGTGCCAAGACCTCGAGAGGAACAAAATGGTACTAGCTTTATTCATATGTTTCATGCTGATTTTGGAGTATGAGGGGCCTTCCTAACTCAACTGCCACAAATGGACAAGTCAACTGGACCAAAAAATCAACAAAGAAATACCGGAGTTGAACCAAATCTTTGACTAAATGGGTTTAACATATGCCTACAGACTGTCCCATTCATCAACAAGAATATGTATTTTTCTCAATAGCATTTGGGACTTTCTCCAAAACAGATCACATACTAGCACATAGAAAATGCCTATGCAAATACAAAAGAATTAAAAATATTTTGTGCATTTTATCAGATCATAGTGAAATGAAACTAGAAACAGTGGCGAAAGATGCCATAGAAACTATGCAAACAAATGGAATTCAGTAATACCCTCCTAAGTAATCAATGAGCCTGAGAGGAAATTAAAAGAGAAATTAGATAGTTTCTACAATCAAACACTAATGCCATTATGACATATTGGAAGCTGTAAGTCATAGTAGAAGCAGTCCTATGAGGAAAGTTTATAGGAGTGAGTTTACACATCAGATAAGCAGAGCAAGCTCAAACAAATAAGCTAAGGCTATACCTTAAGGTCCTAGAAAAACAAGAACAGTCCAAACCCAAATCTAACATAAGGTTGGACGTTATAAAGAGCAGAGCAGAAACCGATGAAATTGAGACATCAAGATCTCTGATTTCAAGTTTTACTATAAAACTATTGGTAAAAATAGCACAGAGTAGGCTAAATAAGTAAGTAAATAAGTCAAGCCAAATGTATAGATCAACATAACAAGGAACCACTTGCTGCTGGATGAAGGCCTCTTTCACAAATAGTGCTGGTAAAGTTGGCTACCTAGACCTCCGACTAAGATAAAAATGGACCAGCTATGTAAACATTAGAACAAAAGCACGTTCTACTGGAAGACTAAAGAGGTAAAATACTTGAAGACATTAGTTTGGGCAGAGATTTTTCTGAACTCAAGAGATAGTATCAGTTACCCAGTAATACCAGTTATTCAAGAAATGATACCAGTTATTCAAGAAGTAATATCAAGAATTAACAAGTGGGATCACATCAAATTAGAAACGTTTTAAATAGCGAAGTGTTATGGCTTGTGTACAGGTGTCCCCCCAAAGCTTCATGAAGTCATGGGACTATTTGGCTTCTGAGTTTGTGAGTGCTTATTGGGAACTGCGAGGTGATCCCGCCAAGTTGATATAATGTATTGACCACTACAAGAGGTGATCAGTGGAGTTTTAGTAAATCCCAACTCACAGTGGGTCCAATACGTCCTCAAATCCATCCTGTAATTGTTTCCCCTGTATACTTGGGATGTATATACTAAGTACTTCACAGAATCCTCACGTTGCTTCCTGTTTTGTTATGAATTGGAGCCAAAAGTAACACAATGAACATAGCTCCAGAGGTCTCACTGAGGTTAGTCTCTCTCTAAGTGAGCCCCAAGTCACAGGAACATTTCACATTTATTGAGGGCTAAAAGCAGGCTGAGTAATGTACATACCTACTTTTGTGAACACAAACTACTTTCTCTGTTTACTTGAGCATTTACCTAACTCTAAGTTTACACAGTGCTAACCATTAACATCTCAAGCAAAGGATGAAACAACAAACAGGGTGCCAGCAAGAGAAGCTATTATTTGCAGCCTTGAATGCCAGCTTTCTGGGATGTACAAGAGAGACAGACAGTTCTCCTCAGACTCTGTTTGTTGCTTCCTGCTCCTTCGGGACATCAGGATTTTTGTCTCATATCTCTATTTCTATAGCTTCTCTAACCTGTTATGTGAAGGCTATGATGGTTGGAAAGGCCAAGTGGAAGCCATTCAAGTTGCCATTGTCTGGTAAAACAGTGAATCAAAAGCAGTATTGCCTTCCTGGGGGGATTGTAGAGATCTTTGCCATCATCAAGGACTTGAAGGATTCAGGGGTGGTGGTCTCCACCACATCTCCATTTATTTATTTTTTTTAATTTTAACTTTTTTATTTTAAAGACTAAAAATAGCAGAAACAAAGATAGAAAAACAGTTACAAGTAAGAGTACATATAGTACAGAATTTCAAAACAAGAAAAATGTAACAATGGTTATATTACATATTTTCATCACCAGATCAGTTTAGATTAATAGATACAGGTATATAAGATTGACTGAAAAAATTAAACATTAACATTTAATTGTCACATCTCCATTTAATTCTCCCATCTGGCCTGCGTAGGAGACAGGTGAATCTTGGAGAATGATGGTAGATTACCATAAACTGAATCAAGTGGCAACTCCAATTGTATCCGCAGTATCAGATGTGGTTTCCTTGCTTGAGCGGATTAACACATCTCCTGGTAGTTGGTATGCAGCTGTTGACTTGGCAAATGCCTTCTTCTCCATACCTGTCCATAAGTGCCATCAGAAGTAATTTGCTTTCAGTTGGCAAAGGCAGAAATGTACTTTCACTATGTTACCACAGGGATATATTAATGCTCAGACCCTGTGTCACAACTTAATTCATAGGGACCCTGTGTCATTACTTAATTCATAGGGACCTTGATCACTTTTCTCTTCCTCAAAGTATCACACTGGTCCATTACATTGATGATGTTATGATGATTGGGCCTAGAGAGCAGGAGGTGGCAATGATCTTGGATTTGCTAGCATAGCTCCTTTTGAGAGCCAGAAGATAGGAAATAAAACTCACAAAAATTCCAGGTCTTTCTACCTCAGGAAAGTTTCTAGGAGTCCAGTGCTGTTGAGCATGTTTTCCCTCTAAAGTAAAGATAAGTTGTTGCATCTGGCTCCCTCTGTGACCAAAAAGGAGGCACAGCACCCAGTAGGCCTATTTGGATTTTGGGGATAACATAATCCTCACTTAGTTATCTTACTCTGGTCCATTCATTGAGTGACTCAGTAAGCTGCTGTTTTGAGTGGGGCCCAGAACAGGAAAAAGCCCTGCAACAGGTCCAGGCTGCTTTGCCCCTGGGACCATATGATCCAGCAGATCTGATGATATATAAAGTGTCAGTGGTAGTTAGGGATGCTGTTTGGAGTCTCTAGCAAGCCCCTATAAGTGAGTTGCAGCAAAGTCCTATAGGATTTTGGAAACTGAATGCTTGACTATGGGACACCAGGTCACCATGAGACCTGAATTGCCTATAATGGCCTGGGTCTTATCTGGTCCACCAAGTCATAAGTTTGAACGGGCTCAGCAACAGTCTATCATTAAATGGAAGTGGTATATTTGTGATAGAGCAGGGCAGGTTCAGAGAGTAAAAGTAAATTACATGAGGAAGTTGCCCAGAGACCTATGGCTCCCATACCTGCTGTATTGCCTTCTATTTCCCAGCATGTACCTATGGCATTGTGGGATGTGCCATACAATCAGCTGTCAGAGTAAGAGAAGACTAGATGGCTCTTCACACTATGCAGGCACCACCTGAAAGTGAGCAGCTGCAGTGTTACAGTCCCTTTCTGGTGTGTCACTAAAGGACAGTGGTGAAGGGAAATTATCTCAGTGGGCAGAACTTTGGGCAGTGTAGCTGATAGTACATTTTGCCTGGAAGAAGAAATGGCCAAATGTGTGACTATATACTGACTTATGGGCCATAACCAATGATCTGGCCAGCTGGTCAGGAACTTAGAAGGAACATGAATGGAATATTGGTGACAAAGATATTTAGGAAAGAGATATGTGGACAGACCTCTCCATATGGGCAAAGGATGTAAGAGCATGTTTCCCATGTGTACACTCACCAAAAGGTGACATCACCAGGGGAGGACTTTAATAAATGAGTGGATAAGGTTACCCATTCTTTGAATAGTGGCCAATCTCCTTCTTCAGCCACCCTAGTTATTGCCCCGTGGGTCCATTAACAAAGTGGCCATGGTGGCAATGACGGAGATTATGGATGGGTTTAGCAACATGGACTCCAATTCACCAAGGCTGACCTGGCTACAGCCATTGCTGAATGCCCAATATGCTAGCAACAGAGACCAACACTCAGTCCCCGATATGGCACCATTTCCCGGGGTGATCAACCTGTGACCTGGTGGCAATTGATTATATTGAACCACTTTCATCATGGAAGAGACTGCATTTTGTCCTCACTGACATAGACACGTACTCTAGATATGGATTTGCCTTTGCTGCATGTAACACTTCTGCAAAAGCTACCATCCATGGACTTACAGAATGCCTTATCCACTGCCATGGAATTCCACGCAGCATTGCCTCTGACCAAAGAACACAGTTTATAACTAAAGAAGTGAAGCAATGAGCTCATGCTCATGGAATTCACTGGTCTTATATTCCTTACTGTCTCAGTTAAATTCTGTCTCAGTTACTTTTTACTCATTGCTGAGACAAATACCCAACACTCAAAATGAAGGAAGGAAAGTTTTATTTAGCTCATAGTTTGTGGACGTTTCAGTCCATTTTTGGCTGGCCCAAGGCGGAGAGGAACAGAGCAGAGATGATCCAGTTCATGGCGTCGGAACAGCAACAAAATGGTGGCACAGGCAGCCAATCAATCAGGGCAGCAGAGTAGCAGCAACAGCTTCAGTCTGTTTCTCTGTCTCTGTTTATATTATGTTCAGGCTCTCCGCCTCAGTCTGTGTCTTCCTTAGGCTACACCCATAATCCCAGAAGTACGTAAAACACATAATCCCAGGGATCATGGATCAAGTCTCAAACTCTAGATCGGTACTAAATCACATAATCCCAGTGACTTATGAGTCAAGTCTCAATCTACAGAAGTCCACACCCCATGGCTGCATGAGGCTTTGGGGGGACAACTAGACATAAGCCATAACACTTACCATCCAGAAACAGCTGAACTGATAGAAAGGTGGAATGGTCTTTTGAAGATGCAGCTACAGCATCAGCTAGGTGGCAGTATTTTTCAGGGCTAGGGTAAGGTATTTCAACAGGCTGTATATGCTTTGAATCTGTGTCCTCTGTATGGTACTGTATCTCCTATAGCCAGGATTCATGCGTCCAGGAATCAAGAGGTAGGAGTAGGAATGATACCAGTTACCATTACCTTTAGTGATCCACTAGCAAAATTTTTGCTTCCTGTTCCCACAACCTTACGTTCTGCTGGACTACAAGTCCTAGTCCCAGAGTGGTGAAGGCTTGTACCAGGAAGTGCAGCAATAATACTATTGAACTGGAAGTTAAGGTTTCCTCCTGGTCACTTTGGTTTTTCATGCCTCTGAAAGAACAAGCTATAAAGGGAATTGCAGTGTTGTCAGGAGTTACTGACCCAGACTATAAAGGGGAAATTGGATTACTATTCCACAATGGAGGAAAGGAAGAATATACATGGAGTGCGGGAGATCCCCTGGGGCGCCCTTAGTATTGCTGTGCCCTGTTATTAAAGTGAATAGGAAACTACAACAACCTAATACAGGCACAATGACAAATGATCCAGAGCCTTCAGGAATGAAGGTACATGTCACTCCACCAGGGAAAGAACCAGGACCTGCTGAGATGCTTGCGGAATGCCAAGGTAATATAGAATGGGTAGTAGAAGAAGGTAGTTCTAAATACCAGTTATAACCCGTGATTAGCTACAGAAAAGAGGACTATAATTGTACTATTTCACCTCATACATGGTTCTGTTATAATATAATATGGATAAATTTAGTATCAGTTCTTAAGGATAATTAAGCCTGTGTTCATGTTGAAGCATAGATATCAAGCAAAGAAAACTTACCATCTATTTTGGTAAGGGTATTAGTGTGCTTCCATTTATGTGCAAGATAGTTATAGCATGTTAGGTGCAATTGTATGCGTATCTCTGTATCTGGGGACTAGTTTAAAGAAATATGTCTAGTTGGCAAGTTGACAAGGGGTGGATTGTAGTGCTTGATACATTGTGGCAA